>JADPYA010000222.1:0-264731 GCA_017654825.1 Cryptococcus sp. T15_22C | reverse complement strand
TTCTCCTTCCATTTTGGAGGTCAAGCGATGCGCAGTTAGTGCTTTTGGAGATGGAGATGGAGATGGAGATGGAGATGGAGATGAAGATGGAAATCAAGATTGAGATGGAGAAGGAGGTGGAGAATGAATGGAATGACGCTCAATGATCATTCTTCATTGGAGAATCCCATTATTTTTTTTTTACATCTTTTCCTTTTCTTTCTCTTTTTTTTTTTTTGGTTTTGAAAAAGAATTGGGATCGGCTCGTTATCCTTCTCGAGGATCTTCCCTGAGGATCTTTCTACATCGTCTCCAAGACATTGTCTTTTTAAAACGTTGACAATCCTAGATGAAGAAATCTTTGTTTGAAGATTTCGAAAGGTTGGTCCGAGGTTTCTTTCCAGGTTGTGAAAATTGGTGGAAATTTGGTACAAGTTTCCCTTTCTACAGTTCCGAGATAGGGAAGAACAAAAGAGTCTTGGAAAGGGTGATTGAAGAGTGTTATGGTGTGGATAAGAGGTATTTAGGTTTGATTGGGTCGTGGTAGAAGTTGGGAATGGGATGGATTGAGAAATAACTTGAAGAGAAGAATTCCGCGAATTTCTCTGCCAATCCCGACCTTTTTCATACCACCTCGATAATTAATTTCAAACCCACTCCTCCCTCCCCCCCCCTCCCTCCCTCCCTCCCTCCCTTCACCTCCCAGTCAACCTCATCCGACGGCATCATCGACATGGACATCCTCGGTCAAGTATTCGAGATGGACGATCTCGAAGATGAAGATGATGAAGAAGCAGGTGGTGGTGGAAGTGGTCATGAGTTTAGTAAAGGTATCGTTTGGAATTATTTCGAACAGGCTGGTTCGACGTTTGATGAGATGAAGATGGCACTGTGAGTGATCGGGAGGTGGCGGGGGGGGGAGGGGAGGGATGGATGATCAAGTTCTAGGCGTGGAGAAAAAGGATGAACACTGAAAAACCCCATTACTTCCTCCCTCCACCCCCCTCCAAAACAGCGACGCCAAAGATCTACCCAAACTCTCCTCCCTCGGTCATTTCCTCAAAGGTTCATCCGCAGCACTCGGTGTTATCAAAGTGAAAGATTCATGTGAAAAGATGCAACATTATGGGAATAAGCGAGATGAAGAATCGGGGATTGATTTGAGTGAGAATGAAGCGTTGAAGAGGATTGAGAAGTTGTTGAAGGTTGTTGAAGTGGAATATGAGGAAGCGGCGGATTGGTTGAAAGGGTATTATGATGAGAAGGAAGCGGGAGGGGAGTGATGGGGAAGGAGTGATGATAATTAGGGGAGGGGTCAGGGGTGGGAGGGGGGAAAACACAAATGAAGGAAGAACCGAGGATGGAGGTTTTAGATGTTTCCCCTTTTGGATCTCGTTTCTTGTCGTGTTGGGAAACAATAGGGAGGCTTGAGCTGGGGGTACTCTCGAGGATCGTCGAAACGCTGTTTCCAACGAAAACAACAACCAACAAGGAGAAGAACCAACAAACGCATGGACATCCATTCTCCTAATCTCCCCCCTCTCTGCTTCAACGAAATCTCCCGTTCATCTCTTCTGGCACGACTCACCCCCACACCCACCCACACACCCACACACACACACACACTCTCTCTCTCTCCCCCCTCCCTCTTTTAATCTGGTTTTTCGTCGTCCTTTCTTTGCATGCATGTGTTTTCCCTATCCGTCTTGTTTTAACGTCTCTTGCGCTTGCCTTACCTCCCTCTCTCCTCCCTGTCTCCTGTTCTGTCTACCGATGCTTAACGTCGAATGAAAATCCCATGTGAAAACGGGAGAGAGGGTGGGGGGGGGGGGGAGGAGGGGGTTAGAAAACTGTATCTTGAACCAAAGAATGTGATTTGCCGTACTTAGTGTTCGCCACTGGCCACTGGCCCCGGCCCCGGCCCCGCTCACGTCCGTCCGGGGGTTTATCGCTTGAATTGGGATTTTTCGCCACCCGATCTCTCTTGACCCTTATCGGGACGGCGTGGGCGTGGGCGTGGGCGGGAGGCGTCGTCAGCTTGCTTCTATAAGAAGGGCTGACAATAATGGGGGGAGAGGGCGGTAGTCGTGTGAGGGTCATTTCAACATCATCATCATCATCATCATCATCACCATCATCACACCACCCACCACCTTCCCAACACCATTACCACTCATATCCCTTTCCTTCTGCCAAGTTTTCTTCTCTCGTTTCGTTGTATTCTCATCTAGCAAATCCGTTATCTCCCATCACCACCCCACCCCACCCAACCCCACACACACCATCTCACCATGAAACAATCAGTCCTTCTCACTCTTCTTCCCATCTTGGCCGCCTTGTCTCCATTATCCATCACTGGAGTCACCGCTCACGGTCATCATCATCATCATCATTCGAGCTCTACATCGACTCCTCAACGAACCACTACTCATCGCAAGACCCTCGGATTCGGATTATCTCATCCTCATGCTGATTACAAAGTCTTATCTCCGGATGAGAGTGATATCTTGGCTACTCGGATCTCAGCCATCGCTCTTCGTTCACTAAAGGAGGTGGAAGGACAATCAGACGATTTCGTTACTACTAATGTTATTCAAGGTGGGAAATCGGATCAACTTGATCAAATCGCTCGGAAGGTGGCGATCGAATTCGTCAAGATGTTTATCGTTGGTTCAGAGAAAGGTGATGATGTCAAGTCATTTTTCATCAGAGATGATGTGAGTTTCCCCCCATCTTTTTTCTCTTCCTCATCAATTCTCGATATTCGAAGATCCCCCGACATCCTTCTCCCCATGTCGTTGTTACGATACTCGCGTGGTCCGGCTGACACCAATAATTCACCCCTACCTCACTCAGTCCTACACCGACAAGCGAACTCTCACATCCCACATCTACCTGCGTCAAATCGTTAACGGTCTTGAAGTCGTTGATGGTGATGTTAACGTTAACATCGGTAGGGATGGTAATGTTCTTAGTTGGGGTAGCAGCGTGAGTGGCACGGCAGTTTTCCTTTCCAATCTCCCGTTTTTCTCCCCCCCACCCCCTCTCTCTTTCCTCGTGTTGATATTTCTTCCCTTCCCTTCCCCAACATCCCCTTCCAGTTCTACCCTGGTGATGCTCCAGCTCCTGGACCCATCGAATCTACTACCAAACTCAACAACAACAACAACAACCAAGATCCCGCTGGTTATTGCGCAGACCTCGATCGTCTCATTGCCGATCATGCAGCTTATCGAGCTACAGCAAGTCAATTCGTTCTCGACGTTGCCAAGTCCGGTCTTGAAGCCGTTGGTTCCGCTCTCTTTGGAGATGCCGGAGCTAGGTTCGTCGCTTCTCATTTGAGAGCAGCTGAGAACAACGTAGATGCACCTCAAATCGATTCAAACGCTGCTCAACATCTCAATCACATGATTGAACATCTCAACGTCCTCTGTGGACCTACTCGTGATGGATCCACTACATCGAACATGAAACGAATCCCTTCGAACCTACTTGATTCACCAGTTGGGGCTCAAGACCTAGCGTACAACGACGCTGGTATGTTTTCAGCAAAGCAGGCTCTCGCTAAAGTCTTCAGGGATCTTTTACCATCTCATAACATCGTTCCTGATGATACCGATCTTCTCGATCTCTTCACATCACACCATGAGACCACTCTCACTTCAAAGTACGCTCAATCTGAACCTCCAGTCGAGGTGATATCCAACGTCCCATTCGTGATTGGAGCAGATGCGGAGAATTCTGTAGATGATGGACAAGTTAAAGCTAGGTTGGTTTATCATCAAGTTCGAGATGAATCATCTGCGGATCAAGTCTCGCTCAAGCTCTGTTGGAGGTTTGACGTTCCTCTGGAGGATAATTGGTACGATATCCATGTTGATACCGTTTCCGGTGAGATCATCTCCGCAGTCGATTACGTTTCCGATGCTCCTCCGAGTAGGAAGTCTCGTGAAATCAAGAATGGCGGTGGTGGTGGGAAACAGAAACCTCTTCCTGTACCCAAACCTTCCACTCCTCCATTCACCTACTCGATCTTCCCATTCGGTGTCAATGATCCATCGGTAGGAAACATCTCATCCGTCACGGAGCCATGGGACAATGTCGCTTCCCCAGCTGGATGGCATGCTTTCCCTGATAAAGCCAATCTCTGGATCGGTCGTGACATTAAAGGTGTGACAAGCGGTAATACCGTCGGTAACTCCTCCGTCAAGTGGACAAACGCTACCACTACCATCGGTAACAACGTATTCGCGCAAGAAGATTGGGCAGGTCAATCTCAATGGTTGACAAACTCTCGACCTCAGAATAGCTCGATGATCTTTGATTACGAGTATGGAGAGCCAGAAGGTCTTCGTCCTCAAGAATACGTCGACTTCGCTACCACTCAATTGTTCTACACTTCCAACATGTACCATGACCTTCTCTACCGTCTCGGTTTCGACGAGGTATCTGGTAATTTCCAGATGGAGAATTGGGGCAAGGGAGGTCGTGGTGGTGATGCCGTCTTGGCTTACGCTCAGGCAGGTGAAGGAACCAACAACGCCAACTTTGCTACGCCTCCCGATGGTACTCAACCTCGAATGAGAATGTACCTCTGGTCAACAAACACTCCTTACCGTGATGGTGATCTCGAAGCGGGTATCGTCATCCACGAATACAGTCACGGTCTTTCCACCCGTTTGACTGGTGGGCCGATGAACTCGGGTTGTCTCGGTTACGGCGAGGCTGGTGGTATGGGTGAAGGATGGGGAGACGCAATGGCAACTTTCATCCGTCAGATCGAGGAGTACTCTGAGCACGGCGTTTACGCGATGGGCGCTTGGGCTGCTAACACCGACAAGGGTATCAGGAACTACAAATATTCCTCAAACTCAACCATCAACCCTTCCACCTACAAGACCCTCGATAAGCCTGGTTACTGGGGTGTTCACGCCATCGGTGAAGTATGGGCTGAATTCCTATTCGTTCTCGAGGAGTTGCTCGTAAAGAAGCACGGGTTCTCTGCGACTTTGTTCCCACCAGAGGATACATCCGTTCCCAACGAGTACTACCGCAATGTCTCGAGCATCGATGCCGCGGGCAAACCAACACCCCTCATTCCAATCCACGGTAACTCGTTGATGGTGCAGTTGATTGTCGACGGTATGAAATTGCAGCCTTGCAGGCCTTCGTGCGTAGGATGACTACCCATAACCAGACGTCCATTGGGATGCTGACCCGTTCTCCACTATTGCAGATTCTCCAACGCTCGAGATGCTATCATCGCCGCTGATTTGGCTCTCACTGGTGGTGAGAATACCTGTGACATCTGGGCCGCGTTCGGTGGACGAGGACTCGTAAGTAATGAACTTTTTTTTTGTTTTCTACCTTATCGGCTTGGATTCTTGAACTGACCCTCATATCGCTCTTCACGCAGGGTATCGATGCTGCGATTAAGGGTCAGCTTCCATGGGGTGGCGGCATCCGTGAGGAGGATTTCACCATCCCCAAGTCCTGCACTAAGAAGGGCAAGGGCAAGCACTAGATGTTCGAAGACACTAGACGCCGATGCTACTAGTCTCCGTGGCGATTTGCACCTAAACGGAGTGTACCATCGTCTTTACATGGTCAATTACCCAGGGCTTATACCCTCTAGTTCTGACTTCCGACGACCATTTCTTCCCAGCATGGTCTCTTCTTCTTTCTTTATTGACATCGTTGGCGTGTATTGTATGCGGAATCGCTTGCATGGCGAGGTGGGCAAGGTGGGCGAGGATCACAGTTGTATTAAGCACCTGAATGCTATACAAAGTTATACCGGTTCGGAATGGATGACGTCAGCATAACATTTGCCTCGGGACGAACAAGAGCGAGCGAGAATCCCTAATATCCACCTCACACCATACACAGACACCGTGTCGATGGAAGACGGTAGCGGCAACCCTACAGATCCGGACGGCGACAAATGTGTCCTTGATCAGGAGCGGCACTTTATCAACTTCCACCGAGGATCGATAACCATCTTTCGTTAATTGTCACTCATTCAACTAATCACGCGCCCCCGGTTACATGTCAACAAATCCCACTTTGACACTCATAAATGCGGTGAGGACGAATCGGCTTGGCTTCTCCAGGTGTAATGCACCAGCTACACAACATGTCTCGATCATCCTCAGCGTCTCGTCCTGCTCCGCCTCTCCTGCCATCATTCTACGAAGCTCCGCCGGAGGACTATGTGATCGCTGTGCACGATTTTCACCCGCGGCCGTCCAGCACTCAATCGAACGTCTACCTTTCGCTCCGTGCTGGAGATCGGATAAGGATTCATAATCGGGATCCAAGGAGTGGATGGTGGGATGGAGAATTGGTCGAGTCGAATGGTCAGTCCATCCCGGAGGAATACCGGCGAAGAGGGTGGCTGCCCAGCAATCATGTCGACAGCGAGGTCGCAGACGAAGATGTAAGTGCTGATCGCTTTCCAAAGATTCAGTCGATCCTGATAGTGTCCAACGCTCTCAGTCGCTATCGCAGAGCGATGACAGTAGGAGATTATCATCCCCTCGTCCATCAGAATCCAGCTTCAATTCCACAACATCGGAGTCGTCCGACCGGTACGAGGACTCCCAGATCGAAGATGACCCTGGCTTGCCGCGACTGGCTGCTCAAACCAGCGTCGTCTCCTCGTCACCTGCTTCATCAACATACCATGCAGATATACGCCGATACGCCACTGCAGCAGACCTCGGACTCGAGCTCGAGATTGTCCTCGAACCGATTCATCAAGCTGTGGCACTCGTCACAGCAGCAGTCACTTCTCGACGGCATGCTCATTTTCAACCATCAACGGCTTGCGTGATATCTTCAATTAGATCACTCCTCGCGGCTACCGAATGCCTGTCCCGCGATTCTCCTGTCCTGCGCCAATTCTCTGATCTCGCAAAGATCCGAAAGACAATCCTGGCCAACCTGGCTGAACTGGTTGCATTGGCCCGAAGTGCAAGTACCTCACATCAACCAGGGGAATACGCGGAGGAGGAGGATGACGAGATGAGAGAGATGGAAATGGAAGGAATGTTGAGGGCAAGCAGGGAAACGCTGTCAAACGTTCGAGAGTTTCTTAAGACCCTTGCCAGATGTGGGATCCCTCTCCCTGAGAGGAAGGATGGAGAATTTCCCGTCGTTCCTGCTGCTGGTGGAGAACGATCTCGCCATGCAGCAATGGACAGCACCTCATCAATGGCTTCGTCGATGCAACAATCCACCTCATATGAACATCTCACGCCTCCTCATGGCGATGAAGTATCTCTACCCAAACGCGAACGCAAGTCTTCGATCCCGTCCCGTAGCATTGCCGACCTGCGGTTGGCGAGGAAACGTTACGACCTTCAAAAAGGTCCTGATTCTCCTATTCCAACATCGTCAAGGCATTCCCCTCTTCCCGGCCGGAATGACGCTCATTCCAGCCAACCACAACCTGGTGTTCCCCAGATCAAGCTCAGAAAAGAAGCCGCTCGTGCTCAGCAGTCGATGGATTCCACCTCTTCCAAGTCATCTCGAGGCTCCTCGGCAGAGTCTCTGCGGGGACCACTAACACCCAACGCCTTGCAAGCAGACTCATCGGGCGAGATAGATGCTATCGCTGCCATTAGTGTTATCGAAGACTCTCTCTTGTCGGTCATCGCGGCTCTCATCGGACACGTTCACACCCACTCCGTCGGTTCACATCCTTCGTCACATGCTCAGCTCATAGACCTGACCAGGGAGACTATCGACAAGGTCAAAGAGCTACTCACGGTTGTAGAGGCAGTTGTCCGTCACCCCCCGATTCGTTCGATGTGGCCAAGGGAGAGTGCAATTCTCATTCAGACCAACGCCAACATGTATGACGTCACTGGTCGGCTCGTCGAAAGTGCGAAGAATGCCGCATCTGCACCTTGGACGGCTCACTCCACGGACAAAGATGATGACAACAAGTCTTTGCTCTTACAAGCGGCCACGGGAACACTTCGGACAGGAACTGAATGCGTCCGCCTAGTCCGCATATGTGCCACCCGTCGCGGCTACGCCAACCAAACGATCAAGATCCAGCTAACGGCGTCCGAGTCGGTGGGGGGTGGAGGGTTGGTCGATTCACGCAATGCTGGGGACGCAGCCATTTCTGCTTCTGCTTTCTTGCGTCCGACGGTGGTCGGCCAACGTGGAGACCACACGCTATCTTCGCTTGCTAGAAAAGTGACCATCTTGAGCAGTCTGCAACACAAATACACTCAAGACAGCCACGGGTTTAACTTAGAGGAAGGAATACAGCGTGAACAGACCGATGTTCTCTCGCCCGCCACGGAAGATGAAGATCTGACGCTGCAACCTGCGGCGCAACTCATAAGCGTACATCCTGTGGGTGAAAATTTTCTATTCAGTGCTCCCGTGGCTGCGGTCCGCTGACTCGCCTTTCTCATTTGCAGACCGGTGGGATTCAGTGTGGATCAACCAGTCCCCTGCTGGGCGACTCGGTCCCAAACCATGTCCTTTCGCCAACCTCCTCAGGTACCGATCGTCGACCCCGAAGAAGCAGAGCGTCCAGCTTCACATCTCCATCCGCGACGCCCCGCCTCATGCAGCATCGCACACCTTCCCGATCTGCTGACCTCAATATGGTCGGCGGCGACTTTACCTTCATCAAAACTCCTCGACAAGGAGATGAGACTTTCCAGCAGCAATCAAGCCGGGATTCCACTTCACCTGGAAATACCATGGCGACACCGAAAGCAATCCATCTGCGGCAGTCTCAAGGCCACTTCCAGATAGATCAGCTGCAGCATCCAGAAATCAAACTGGATGGATATAACATGCAAACCTCAACCAAGCAGGGTCCCGCAGGTAACTTGATGATTCCTTGGCCGATGTCCTTAAATCAGCAGTCGCTAGCACCGTATCGAGTCGGATCTGTTCCACTACCAGACAAAGTGGTGGAAGTCTCAGAGCAGGACGCATCTGACATGGGTATGTGGTTGACCGCCCAGGACCACAGTCCCCGAGACATCACCTACAACTCGGAGGGTGCGACCACCGGCGCGACGTTGGAAGTACTGGTCGAAAGGATGACGCCACACGACGCGATGGTTGATCTGGACTTTTGGGAAACCTTCTTCCTGACCTTCCGTCTCTTCACTACACCGGCGCTAACACTCGAGGCTTTGGAGCTGCGTTGGGATGTTTCTCCGCCAGTGCAGATGCCCCTTGTCACCGAGACCATTCGTCTATGGAATGAACACAAAGTCATGCCTGTGAGACTCCGGATCTTCAACTTTCTCAAGACGTGGCTCGAGATCTATTGGCTCAAAGAGTTTGATGATGACATCCTGGATACACTTAGGATATTCGTCAAAGAGCGCCTCAGTCGGTCATTCCCCGTGGAATCATCTCGGGTCATGGAACTAATCAGAGCCAAAGCCGCAAAAGAAACCTCTCCGTTTCCACATCATCGTGCATTCGCTATGGTCCGCTCATCTGACCGCTTCAAGACCAGTGGTCCGACTTCTCCTCTATACGGTAACACCTTCTTCAATGCAGCTGTTGCCACGAAGTTGCCGCCGACGCCAATCATGAACAAGCAGCTTTTCAACAATCTGCGGGCCGGCAACTCGGCTATCCACATCACCGACTTCCATGCTCTCGAGTTGGCCAGGCAGCTGACTCTGATGGAGTCGAACTTGTACTGCGCCATCAGTCCGGAGGATCTGCTGCAAACGGGAAAGAAAAAAGTGGCTTCTCTCAAGGCGATGAGCACTTTGTCCAATCGTATTACGGGTTGGGTGGCAGATAGCATCTTGAACGAACAGGACGCCAAGCGCAGATCTTCGCTGCTCAAGTTCTTCATCAAGTTGTCATCTGTGAGTGTGGTTGCAGTGGCGCGGTCGTCATCATGCTGATTATCTTGCAATGACAGCGTTGCCTCGATCTCAACAACTTCTCCACCCTTTTCTCCGTGCTTGCGGGCTTGAATAGCAGTACTATCATACGCCTCAGGCGGACGTGGGAGGTAAGCAGCGTTGTCAACCCTCAGCTACAATACGACCAGGCTTATGATCCCTGTCGCTTGCCCATAGGGCCTATCCAATAAGTACCGGAATCTGATCGAGAACTTGCGTAACGTGATCGAGCATACCAAGGTGAATGCGGACCAGTATTTGTCCGTGGCCATCCTTTGACCGTTGCTCCACACGCAGAACCATCGCAATTACCGCTCTCGACTTAAGGCTGCTGAAGGGCCGGCCTTGCCCTTCCTTGGCTTGATTTTGACGGAGTGAGTCGCTTCAGACCACGTCCGAACTCCAAGTCTAATCGCATGGCATTGCAGCATCACCTTCACATCGGATGGCAACCCCTCATACCGCCCCTCTGCGCTCGATCCGAATGTCAAGCTCATCAACTTTGACAAGTATGTTAAGCTCGCAAGGATCGCTGCCGAATTCAAACGATATCAGACGGTGAGGAAAATAAACACCCGCCTGGCCTGTTGCGACCTATCACTGATGCCGAAATGACCATAGCCATTCAATCTGGCGATTCTACCTGACGTACAAGCATTTTTGGAACGCATTCTGACGGAGAAGGGCAGTGCCTCTTTAGACGATCTTCATCGAAAGAGTTTGATGTTGGAGCCTCGACAGGGGACTGAAGCGGTGGCGGCAAATTTAGACAAGCCGAGTTGGCTGGGAGGACGAATATAACGACCATTACGAGCATTACGACCATGAATATGTATAGTGTTCAGCTGCACTCGATACCGACTCACTTCCAATTCTAAATCGACTCAGATCACGCACAACAAGCTGTGGTGGAAAGGGGTGGGGCGAGAAGGCTTACCACAAAGGCCGTCAGTCCATGGGGTCGGCAAGTCGAGAGAACTGTCATCGACCGGCACACTGCACAGGACGTGGATGTCCGAAAGCAAGGTCGGATACATGTATAACAACGAATTGTCGAAAACACAATACATGTATATCGCATGCATTCATTACGAGTCGTAAGCTAGTCATGAGTACAAAAAAATTTCGTCTGCCCTACCAGCCAATTAGTTGGCCCTTTGTTTTCAACGCCGTCTTCCTCTGACTTGGCTTTACCATCCTAGCTTCGATGGATGGATCGAGGCGGCCATTGCCCTGATGTGGATCATCTCCGCTGCCTTCATCGCCGCTATCGTCGGATGACTCTACGCCGTCCTCACTCTCTGATGTCGAGTTTGTCGCGGAATCAGCGTCGCCTACCACTGACTCAGAGCCATGGCGAGATCCACCGCCAACGCTCGATCGACCTGTGACCGATCCTGCGAAACTGCCCTGGCTTCGCCTTCGACGTAAGGAATCTGCACTTAGACTCGAAAGAGACGGAATGGCCGAGTTTCCATTCAGAAGCGTCTTCTTGAGCATGGTGCTGTTTGGTGAGCGGGCTATGCTAAGCGAGGTATTAACAGCGGGCAGTTCTTCGCTTTCAACATCGGTGTTGTATTCGCTGGAACTGCCATCGTCGGTATCTTCAGACTTGTCGGAATCAACCGAATCCGAACCCAGAGCAGTGATTTGCTCTGCTGGTAGAACCGTATAGTGAAGAAGCGTTCCGTTGGGGATGATGATCTCCTGTGCTCGTTCGACGAGAACGCCGGGAATCGGAGAAGGTTCCCCCGCAGATGATGGGGAGGTTGCGTTCGTTGATTTAGTAGGCGTCGAGGCGGAGACAAGTTGATGCGCGTTGACATTGGCATCATCTAATAGATCGTGCGACTGCGCTGAGTCAGAGGCCGTACCATTTGGAGCAAGGGGCTTGACGTGTCGCTTCAGCTTTTCCTCCCAGACCTTCAGGGACTCAACGCCTCGCGGGCTGCTTCCGTCCTTTTGAAGCTCCTCCAGACGGTCGACCACGGTCCGACATCCGCCAATGATGATCGGACACTTGCGCTGGATGTGAGTCGGCACGGCAAAACAAATGTCGCAACACTCCCCTCTCGCGATTCGGGAGGGCGTTCGCTGATGATCAGGCAGTACGTGAGGTGATCGCATAGCGCCGACGGATTGAGACGAGGTCGCGAATGCATCGAAGTCTGCAACCTCTTCAGCTGCTTGAGCCGGGGCATCAGGTGGCAAGACGACTTCCTCCAGTGAGTTACTTGTGGTTGATGGCTGAGAGTTAGCCAGTTCGTCGACATCCAAGTTACGGACCGAGGTTGTCCAAGTGGACGGGTGGTTGTTGCAAATGATGAATCCGGATCGAATTAGAGGGTAAGTAAGGACGAGTATAAGGCTTCAGCACTAAGCAACGACATTGTTACGACATGCCCTCACCTGTGAGGTCACCACTGTACCTGGGGCATCCTCGTCTAGATCTGCCTCGCCGGATGCGGCGACCGGAGACTGGGAGGCTTTCGTGGTAGGCCCAATGACAGGGATGCTCACAGCACTCCGACGGTGTTTCGGCGTTGGTGAAGGTTGTGACAAAAGGTCCAGAGGTCTGGAAGGACGACTGGACGAAGGGATTTGAGGAGCGCCACCAGAGGAAGGACGCAAGGGTGTGCTGGGAAAACCCGGACCGCCGGCACCTGGTGTGGCGAGGGCGTCCGATGAAGGGGACACCGCTTGGTCTTGCCCAAGACTCTCTGACGCCGCTCGCGAAGACGTCCGGCACATCTCATCGTCGTCCCCGAGCGCCTCGAAGTATGCGACAGCGCCAGAGTTGTGTGGGACGCCACTCGATGCGAATATTTCAATATCCGCAAGACTATGCCGTTTTCCTTCCTGTCTGGTGGCCGGGATTTCGTTGATCGGCTCGTGAGATCCTGGGTCTTCATGAGTGTGAGGTGACTCAACAATGTCATCATCCTGAGTGCCCATCTCGAAGGAGTCCCCACGTTGATTAGCTTCCATGTTTACGTCGTCATGCTCGACATCTGTCTCGCTGATGTCGTCTGTTGGCTGCGCGAAAGGCTCATTTGTGGCCAAAAGAATAGGTGCAGGGACTGCTAAACGATCGGTTCTACTTTCTGCATCGCTGACGTCGTCATCGCCAATGGCTTGAAGGTCCTCGCTCTCTGGCGATCGACGGACACCTTGACGTTTCACCCTGCGATCATATTCCGTCTCTCCCTCTGAATCCGACGACGAGTACATTTCCGGAGATGACGAGGGCAGGCGAACAAGCCGAGGCGATATCGAACCAGGATTGGTGACATGACCCATATCGCTTGAGGACACGGTAGCGGGAGTGGCCAGCGGGACTCGCGGCGGCGAGATGATCGGAATTTGCGGTAGGGCGACCGACTTTGAAGAGGATGTGATGTGATTGGAAGGTGGAGACGATATAAAATGCACTGGAAGTGGATGAGGCGCGTGCTCCGTGACTCTTTTACGTGGTTTGGATTCGCTATCACTTGAGGGTGTAGCCTTGCTGGTAGATGCCGCTGGCGTGGCATGTGTAGTCTTCCCAGCAGCTCGTGGGGTCTTCATGGATGGTGTTGCCACGCTGGCAGGAGCAGATGCGCTTGGTGTCGTCATTGAAGCCGGCGCAGGAGTGACACCCACTGGCCTCAGCGCTGGACTGGGTGTAATCATCTCCGGATGCAGACGACGATATTCCGCAAGAGCAATTGCACTGGGTCTCACACCGCTGCTGCCCTTTTTTACAGTAACCGTAGGAGTTTGTTGACCATCGCAATTTGCTGAAGTTGTGTTGGGAGTCGTCGGAGCTGGGACGACGTCGGGGGGCGTTGCAGAGTCTTCACTGTTGAGTTTCTGCTTCTTCTGCTTTTTGAGTTTGTGCTGGTTCTTATTCTCAGCTTCGGCGCTTTCACCACTTAGAGCAATTGGGGCGCTAGTAGGCGAAACAACATCTTCCAAATGCACCGAACTTCCTTTGCTATCTGTCTCTGATTTGCGCTTCCTCTTTTTCATCTTCCTCCCGGATTCAGTTTCTTTAGGTTGTTGGGAGATAGCACCTGGCGCCTTGCCGGGTGCCACTGAGGCGTAAACTTTAACTGGTTGCTCCTGGACCTTGGGTGTCGATAATGATGTAGAAAGCTCCTTGGCAGCTGTCACAACAGGACTGGTTGCGGGTTCTTTCACATTTGTCGACGGACGCTTCCTCCTCTTCCGTCTCAACGCCAGCTCCGCAGCGGACTCTGTTGCTGAGTATGGGGCCGCCTGCTCCATTGGATTGCTGTCAACCGTACGAGCTAGTGGAGACGGGTTCGCCGGTTTGTAGGATATTAATTTACCGGCTCGATTCGGCGTGGTGGAAGCGCCGGGACCCAGAAGGAAGGAGGGTGGATCGGGAATTGGGATCGTAGATATCGGCTGTTTGGAACGTTTTTGCGTATGCTCATTGGGAGCGGATGTTGTTGTATGTTTCGCTGAGCCGTTTACGGGAAGTGAGGACCCATGTGAAGCTAGTGTCGGCGGGTTTCAGCCAAGGTAAGCACAACAACCGCCGCGTCTCCAGTGGCTGACTTACCATCACTTTCGCTGTTCCGTTGTTTCTTCTTCTTCTTCTTCTTCTTATTTGCCCTCGGTCCATCTCCCGCTGTCTGCGCCACAGGTGCATTGAGCACCGGCGGTGATGCTGATCGCTTGCGTTTCTTGCTCTCGCCAGAGAGTGCAGGTGAGATATGAGGTGGTGGATGAATAGGTGACGGCGTAGTTGTAGGAGGTTGGCCAGTAGAAACGCTTGTGAGAGGTTGGACCTTGACTTGTAGTGGGGTGCTGGATACGTTTAGTCTTTGGATGAATGCGTGGTAATCGAAGTCTGTAATTTGATGGAAGGATGGAGGGATCAATGTCGGTGCCAGAGTTCTCATGCTGACTACCTCCCACTTACCATCTTCCAACGGCGCCACTACACCGTTCCCTCTGTCATGCTGGAGGGACAAAACACCATCTCTGCTGAGATTCAGTTTCTCAGCTACCTTTACCTTGAAGCTTGCCAGTGTTCGGTTCGCTAGAGAAAAGATGAGGTCAGTTGGAATATAGAGGCATTGCAAGTGGCCCGATGGTTGCCTACTTTTAGTGATCTTGCCGGTTGCTCCTGTTGATGAGATGATAAACACCGGCTGGCGCTCCTGTTGTGAGCTTGTACTTGCTGTCGCCATTGTTTCTCGCATGGGTTGATGCGAGGGGAAGTGAAAAGTCGGAGAAATTCAGGGAGCTCTCAGATTCTCCAAAGACTGAGCGGCTACACGCAGAAGCACAAGCAAGGATCCCTCCCTCAGATTGCTTGAGTTGATGTGACTTGCTGATATACTGCCCGGTTTTGATGTTCTTGAGGATGATTGTTGAGAAATATCATCAGCATCGACAGTCGCTCAACATTTCAGCCTACACGCTGCAGATCACGTGACGCTTTCAACCTGAAACGCCGGGTGGCGATAACCTGCGAGGGAGAGAGATGAAAGGAAACCTCGAGGGTTCAGGAGACATTGCGCTTCAGGGTAGGAGGAAGGATAGACCCTGAATTTTGCACATCAACATCATGCCTTGGTTCCGTAGTTCCTCTGCTAATTCAACAGAGCTCGTTGTGTATGTTCTGGTGTCGAAGCAAGATCCGAAGACGAAAGTCTTATACGTCCTGGTTGTGGCCATTGTGGTGTTCCTCGTTTGGAGGGCTGTAACAACAAATTTTACCGAAGGCACCAAGGACGGCACCCCAAAGCTAGACGGTCAATCCTCAGAGCATGACGGCGACAGCAAAGATAAGGACGACAGCGACGAAAGCGACGAAGGGTCGGTAGATCAAGCGGAGGATCAGGCTGTTCGGTAAGTACCGGAGCTGGCTTTCTAGCTATCTTTCCCTCACGAGCTTCCTGCCAGCCACCTTGCCAAGACACGAGGGGAGAAGGAAAGCCAAACACCTCGTCGCAAGGTCTCCAATATCGATCAACTAAAGCTTTCACACGAACTCGCCACACCCGCTGGGATATCTATCCTCCCAGGTCTAAATGCCCGCCGACTAATTACTAACGGCAAAGCTGTGGGGATATCTTTACTAGTCACCAACCTCCAGGCCCCACCCAAGGAAATCCTGGAAGACGAACCGGACCCGATGGCTGTTCTGGCAACCACGATGTTGCAGGGCACCGATTTGGAAGTGGAGTTGTCGTTGGAAAGACCTGACGACGCGGTTGATCACATCAGTCGCACCCTTGACAGCAAATCCTTTACTGCAAATTCGCCGTACCTTAGTCATACGATCAAGAAGGTTTCTCAAAGGGTTGCTGAAATGCTCGGATCGGAAGAGGAAAGCACCGGCGACCCGGGACGGATTATGGCTACCATGACCACAGTCTTAGACATCACTCAGCCAGACCGAATCAGACTTTCTCCCGAGCTCTTAGATGACCTTGGCATGGGATCCACCATCCTTTTACCTATCAAGTCACTCCTCCTCGCCAGGGCGGGAGATAACATCTGCCAATCCAACGGCTGGACTCTCCCCACCCTCGAAATCGGACCCTGGATCCCGATCGATGCTGATACGGGCCAATTCGCCATGAGTAAATGGAACATCCATCTTCTTGTCATCGTTTACGATCCACCAGCGGCTACAAGGGGTACCGACATTCTCCCCCGCGTTCTTTGGGATCCCGCCTTCGACTTCGTCGGCATGATGCAGTCCAGGGAAGAAGACGAAGACGGAGACGCGTACACCCGGGTCGTCCTGGTTGTCAGTGATCACGCAGCAGCGGCAGGATTCCGCAAGCAGATCAGACGACTTTGCAAAATGCTAAGCGCAGCAGGGCACAACAATGCGGCAGAAGGTCGCCTCGATCTGTTCAAAAGGCGGTTGTTCTACTGCTGTGAGCCTATTGATCCTAGTGATGCTAGATCAGAGATTTTGCCTGTATGGGCTGGAAAGGGCGATCCGCTCTATAAGCATCGACCGAACTGTACTTGCGGAGCCGAAGGGAAGGAAGGGGGGAGATCTGACGCAGAGGATGCAGATGCAGATGGGGAGGGATCGGATGGATTTGAATCGGAGCCGGTCGCATAGAGCCAAAAGGCGTTAGTACAGCCGAACAACTTAGATACCGGAGTTGCGCTCTCCCCTCCTCATAAGGAAGTGCGTCACCGAGGTCCTCAGTCAGACTCGTCCCCTGCCAGGTTTGCATATCCTAGCGTCAGGGTTTGTTGTTTGTAGACTAGAGCAGAGAAGACTTGTTGTAAAGGATGGCAGCGAGCTGAAAGAGAATGTCTCATTGATCGAATCAGAAATTATATGTACAAAATGGGTGATCTAGTCGTCATGATACTGGTTCATTTTTTTTAAGGCATCCAGTTGCTCTAATCGACCTCCTCAACTTCTGGGCCAGCCTCGTGAGCACCTGGAGCACCTCCTGGCATACCGCCGGCACCACCACCTGGCGCACCACCTTGTGAGTACATCTTGGTCATGATTGGGGTACTCGTCTCGGTGAGCTCCTTCGCCCATGAATCGAACTCCTCCTTGGAAGCGCTCTCGCTGTTCTCCAAGTGAGCGAGGATCTCCTTGCACTTGTTGAGGAGGGTCTCCTTGTCGGCGGCATCGAGCTTGTCGGCGGTAGCAGGGTCCTCACAGGTCTGCTTGAGGCTATAAGCCTGTTGCTCGAGACTGTTCTTGGCTTGAATCCTGGCGGCCTCCGCCTCGTCTTCTGCCTTGTACTTCTCAGCGTCGGCGACCATTCGCTCGATCTCCTCCTTGGAGAGACGACCCTTGTCATTGGTGATGGTGATCTTTCCACTCTTACCGGTGGTCTTGTCGGCGGCGGAGACGTTGAGGATGGAGTTGGCGTCGATGTCGAAGGTGACCTCGATTTGTGGGACACCACGAGGAGCTGGTGGGATACCGGTGAGCTCGAATTTTCCGAGGAGGTTGCAGTCCTTGGTTCGGGCACGTTCACCCTCGTAAACCTGGATGAGCACACCTGGCTGGTTGTCGGAATAGGTGGAGAAGATCTCGGACTTCTTGGTTGGGACGGTGGTGTTTCGCTTGATGAGCGGGGTCATGACACCACCAGCGGTCTCGATACCTGTGGAAAGAGGAGCGACATCGAGCAAGAGGAGATCTTGGGTCTTTGAGGAAGTGTCACCAGTGAGAATGGCGGCTTGGACGGCGGCACCGTAAGCGACGGCCTCATCTGGGTTAATCGAACGGTTGGGTTCACGACCAGAGAAGAAGTCGGATACGAGCTTTTGGATTTTGGGGATACGGGTGGAACCACCGACGAGGACGATCTCGTTGACGGAAGCCTTGTCGATCTTTGAGTCTTTGAGAACCTTCTCAACCGGGTCCATGGTGGATCGGAAGAGGTCCTGGCAGAGCTCCTCGAAACGAGCACGGGTGATGGAGGTGTAGAGGTCGATACCGTCGAAGAGGGAGTCGATCTCGATGGAGGTCTGAGCGGCGGAAGAGAGGGTTCGCTTGGCACGTTCACACGCGGTTCGGAGACGACGGAGAGCACGGGCGTTGGAGGAAAGATCCTTCTTGTTCTTCCTCTTGAATTCTTGAACGAAGAAGTTGACGAGACGGTTATCGAAATCTTCACCACCCAAATGGGTGTCACCGGCGGTTGCCTTGACCTCGAAGATACCCTCCTCGATGGTGAGGAGAGATACATCGAAGGTACCACCTCCCAAGTCGAAGATGAGGACGTTCTTCTCACCCTCTGATCGCTTGTCGAGACCGTATGCGATGGCAGCGGCGGTAGGCTCGTTGATGATTCGGAGAACGTTGAGACCGGCGATCAGACCGGCGTCTTTGGTTGCTTGACGTTGAGAGTCGTTGAAGTAGGCGGGAACAGTGACGACGGCGTCCTTTACCTCACCACCGAGGTAGGCCTCGGCAGTTTCTCTCATCTTGATGAGGACCATGGAAGAGATCTCTTCTGGGGTCTGTGCGGAAGCGGATGACGTGATGACGAAAGTTAGCGAAAACGTAATCAACGGACCGGTGGGCGGCGAGCAACCCAAATGTACTTACGAACTCCTTCTGCTCGCCCTTGAACTCGACCTGGATGACTGGCTTGCCGTCCTTGTCGATGACCTTGAAAGGCCAGTGCTTCATGTCGGCCTGGACCTCAGCGTCGGCGAACTTTCGACCAATGAGACGCTTAGCATCGAAGACGGTGTTGTATGGGTTCATGGCGACCTGAGAGAGAAGAGTGGTAGGGGATTGGTTAGGAACGGACAAAAGGAGAAGAGCAAATGATACACACCTGGTTCTTGGCAGCATCACCGATGAGACGCTCTGAGTCGTTGAAAGCGACATAAGAGGGAGTGGTTCGGTTACCTTGATCGTTGGCGATGATTTCGACTCTGGAGAAGGAAGAGGACGGGAGAGATGGAATGTCAGGAAACGAGGAATGCAGAGAGAAACGACGAGACCAAAAGTAGGGAAAGCTCGAACTCACCTGTCTTGCCTGAAGACGGCGACACAGGAGTAGGTGGTACCCAAATCGATACCGACAGCAGCGACCATGATGAATTAGATGAAAGGATGAGATGAAAGTGATGGGTGTGTTGGGGTTGTTTGTAGTGTGCGAGATCAGATGGTGATGATACTCTAAGTCGTGGATGATGATGGAGAGAGGGGATATTCAAGGTGGCCGACTGGTTCGCCCTATATATCCGCGTCGTGGCTCGTTATTTTCGTGCGGGCGTGGACGCTGACGGGGATGACGTTTCTTTCCTTTTCTTACTGGAACATTCGACATCGCACTTGCTCGCTCATTCCGCGGAAACATTCTGTGCCACGTCATAGTGGAGATTAAAGCTGGGATACAAACAATGACACGTCATATTTCATCTTCCTCACCACTCGGTGCCTGGCTGGCTTGATACAACCTCCTCGCCACCGCCCCCGCTTTTCCTCCGATAATACAACACAACATCCCCGATCCCACCTCCTCTCGCGTTCCAGATGAAATGCCTCACAGCAGCGAGCGTCATCGTGACCGGCACAACGACACCACAACATACCACCTCCAACTCGTCTTCCGCCCTCACAACTGCCATCTCCTCCGTCCGTTCAAACAACACGCTATTCCCGGTTGGAGAGCCAGCGGATTCTGCTCCTGCTCCGACTCCGACTCCGACTCCCGCAGATGAGCCCAGTTTTCGTATCGACGCGAAGGGTAGCGGTGTAGAAGTCCCGGTGATAGCATCTAATTTGACAGGTGCAACGGGACCCCTTTGTGACGCGGGTTGTGAATGTCCAGAAGCCGAAGAACCACGACGAGAAATGGTAGTCTGTCCGAGTTCAAGTTTGTCGTAGATCTAAGGAAGCGCGAGCGTCTCAGTATTAGAACATGACACCGCAGCTTTCCTTCCGATTACAGCAGGACTTCAGACTCACGTATTGCACCACCTTTCTGATCCTCAGTACCCTATTTGCAGTCAATCGCGAGTTGCTGTAGTACACCAAGAATCAAACCATACGATCACATCAACTCCCTCCTCCTCTTCAAAATGACAACTGCCAACCCCCACTCACTTCACAGGCATAGCTGGCAACCTCCTCATCACGTCTTCTTCCACAGCCGGCTCCAACAAGAAACACAACTTGACCGGCTCCCTGATCCTTCCTCTTCCAGCAAACAAATACTCCAATGTCCAACCCGGAGCAGCCATCTCCAACGGCTCAATGTCCTCTTCTGTACGTCCTACCATGCTTCGATACGTCACCGCCCATGCTCCAGCGTCTTTCGTCTCTTCGGAGATGAGAAGCGCGGTAGAGGGAGGGAAGGTGATCGGAGGAGCTTCAAATGGTGGAGGTGGATAGAATGGATGAGAACGGACGGAGGCGAGGATCTTGAGTTGGGCGGCTTCCTCCGCGGATATGTTTGGGTCCTGTGAATAGTTGGTCAAAAAAAAAGAACAAGGATCAGCCGTAGATATGTAAAGTAACTTCCAGATGTGCTTTTCAATCACTCACATCCTTCTCTCCAGCTAGCTCCTCCGTCTCATCATCTTCCGGCATTGAAGGGAACGAAACCTGTTCCGGCGCAGCCGTCTTCTTCCCTTTCCCACCTAATCCCTTAAACCTACCCATTAACCCACTCTTACCCGGAGTAGCAGGCGCGGCAGGGGTAACAGGACCTTGAAGGCCAACTTCGCCTTGCCGAGTCGGCGATGGCTCTTTACTAGCTACGTTCGAATTTGATCGTTGAAGAGAAGACCTGAATGAGAAGTAATCTTTGGAGTCTCTGCTTCCAGGATCTTCAAGTCTCGGTGATTTTATACCATTCCCCGTAGGAGTGTTCGTTCCCGGGGTATTTGTTGCCATGAAAGGCGATTGGGGAATCGCAGCCAATGTATCCCGATCACGAACGGCTGATCCGGGCCAACCATCACTTGAATCCTTCCAAGTCGAAGAGACGTTCGGCAGGATGGCCGGAGTGATCGCAGGTGTAGCGAGACCGATGATATGACCTCCGGGAGTAGCTGGCACATTGGTGCTCAACGAAGACATCGACCGCAATCTTCGATTTGGCGAGGGCGCCGGAATCTCAATGGCGATCGACATGGGTGCACCGAGTCGGGAAATGCCGGTTGATGAGTGGGAGTGAACCGAAGAATCACCGATCGTTCCTTCAGGTTTGGCATACCGGGCTAGATCTCTTTCCTCGGCTTTGACAAGACCTGGATGGGAAGAAGATCTCAAGTCAGCTTTCCCTCTTTCCTCCGAACATGGTACTCAGGAGGCGAAAACCCACCGGAGAATAGGTTTGCAAGAACCCATTTACCGAGATTGACTGGGCGGCGCGTCGTTGTCATCAGCATTCGACTCTGAACGCCAGATCACGTCCTCCACTTACTACGATGGTCCTCCTTGAACTCATCCGGTCCAAACCCAGCTTCATCCGCATACACGTCAGCATCAAAACATCGAGACTCTTCGAGATGGACGGTGAGACTACCGATCCGAGTGTCCACGCTGCACCATGTCACGGTCATCGACTCCCCTTCCACACGCTCTCGGACGAGCTCGAGAGCTTCTCGAGGATTGATCTGACCTCCTGCAAGGTACAACGGCCCATCCTTGTGATCTCGCGTATCATGGCCCACGATGTCGGCGACGTCGTCATGATGGAATCGGCCAACGCATGTACCTTTGATGATGTTCCACACTGCCATCTCACCACTGGTATCCACCGTCAGGACGTGTTGACGATCGCTCAGGATGGCGGCCCGAATCAAACCATGCCTGCCACGAATGACTTCGTCCGGCACGTCCCGAACCGGCGTTGCTTCCTCTGCCACCTCACGGTTCAGGTACTCCCGTCTAGCCATATCCACCGGGTCACCTCCAAACGCCGCATGACTGCTGGTAGACGGCGCACGGTGATGTTGAGAACTGCTTCGTGACATCGCGGCGAAGCCATTTTGAGGTGGGAAAGGCACCGAAGTGACTGAACCGGCGTAGCCAGAGTTCCCTTCCGGTCCGTTGGGCATATAGGGTGTCTCCGGGATACCCAGGCAAATAAAAGATGTATAGGGTAGACCATTGAGCAAAGGAGGGCCGTCGGCACATGAATCCACAGACATGACGGACCCAGCCACAGATGCGCCAGAGAGGGTGGTCAGCCTCTGATTGAGACTAGCCGGCCGTCCTAGGCCTAATACCTGCGGTGGTAAAATAGTACCAGCAAGTCCTGTGGTGGTGCCATCCGGGTTCTGGATGAAGCTTCCAACTCGACGAGGAGAGTCGATCCTAGCGCTGGCGGTACTGGGCTCAGGCGCAAAGGCAACCGTTCGAGAGTCTCTCGAATCTGTGCGCAGTAGCGACTGGAGAAACTCCGCTGCTGGGAAGGTGATGCCATCCATTGACGCGCGCTTGTAGCGAGGTGCGTTCGCCTCCGTGCCGATGCCGTTCCGGCTTGGGCTAAGCGTAAGTGCCGGCGGGGTGTTCAAGTTGGCTGCTCCCGATGCGGGACTCAGCAGGGGTGTCCCTCGATCGCTAGCGCTATGTCTATCTGCAGGTTGAGAAATGCCCTCGCGGTCGCTCTTCTTACCCACATCTTTCCATCGCTTGACACTCGCGCTCCCAGTCGCTGTCCAAACAAATTCCTCATCCATCCCGACAATTTGACAAATACCTTGCGTGCCCTGCCTGTGGTCTTCCATCTCCTCCTGAGCCAGAAGCACACATTCCGCTTCGGAAAAGTCGTCAGTGCAACCTTCCACGTCGGTGACACAAAGATATCCAGATCGATCGCCGGAGTAGAATCGTTCGAGGTTTGGATGGTCGGAGTGAACAGCCCAGACGGAGTCGTTGTGGTGGGAAAAGGTGTGTAGGCAACGCTGGGCGGAGAGGGACCATAGTCTAGGTAGTACGTGCCGACGTTAGAATTGTATGATCAGCAAGATACGATCTAAGCACTTACTTGATTGTGCAGTCCGAGCTTCCGGAGAGAAGCTGATGATCAGACAAATATTGTCAGCGTCCAAGCCCTCGCCACAACATCCGTCGCATCTCCTTATCACCACACTTACATATCTCCCGTCATCGCTCAAACAAATAGCTCGAATGTTGTCTGAATGTCCTACCAATTTACTTATACTATTAACGCCATCCCCACTTCCTCCCACTCTTGGATCCCAAATCCTCACTACCTTCTCTGGCGAACCAGCAGCGACGAGAGTACCCCTGGCGTTGGTAGCCAGGGCATATATGCCACCTCCACCGCCCTGTAGTTGCGATTCGGGGAAAGCGAGTTTTGTCAAAGGACTGTCGGGACGAGGGGAGTTGATGTCCCATGCTAGGATTTGACGATCTAGACCTCCTGAAAACATGACAGAAGCTTGTGATCTGATCACGTTTCAGAGCATCAGTTGAGAAATCTGGACGAAGACCCACTACATCGAACTCACGCCAAGGACAACGTTTTCGCATAGTCCCGATGTACGCCGATCAGACTCGGCATCTCTGAGTCAGTCGAGGAATGCGGCGCCCAAGCTCTGATCGTGCGGTCAGAGGAGGCGGTGATGACTGTTTGATTCATGTTGCATAGGATGAGATCGTTCACCCAGTCGGTGTGGGTTTGGATCGATTGTCTGAAAACTGTTGGTTTTGGCTTTGGAGTGGTAGAACGTCAACGATCGCTCACGACATTATCGTACGTCCAATGTATCTCACTGGGTTGTCTATTAGAGCGACCTTATCAACCTCCCAGCTGTCCTCGAATCGTATAGCCCCCCTCCGTTTCTGCCTATAAGGTTTCTCTACCTTGGACCACCTCTCATCCCCACTCATCAGGTCGACTACTTCCTCTCCTTCGTCACTTGATGGCCTGCTCCCCTCACCGTCCGATTCATCTTGCGTCCCTTCGCTGTCATACCCATCGTTTTCGTCCCAAGCTGCACCATCTTCCAATCTCTCCCAATCTACCCTCTTCGATCGAGAGGATCGGGACGACCATTTTGCTTTGCTCCGTCTTTTCAATTTGATACCCAGCTCCCAACCCGCCACAAGTCCATCTCGTCCTCCGGTATATAAGATACCCTCCGGAGTAGACTTTCCATGCAGCTGAGTGGTAGTATCTAAGGCGATTGCTGCAACCCCGAGGCAATGCCGAGGATGAGAGCTAGTCTGAGCTCCTGGCTCAGTAAGAGAGAGGGTTCGAGAGAGGACAGGAGCACTACGGTGAGCAGCATCACCGTCAGATATCTCACGGGGTCGAAGCAGTGGTTGCGGATGACCATGGCGCGGTGTCTCTAGAGGAGGAAGACCGAGGTACGGGACCGGAGAGGTTGGCGGCGAGAGTACGTAGGAGATTCTGCGGGATGTGGTCATCGCGATGTGATAGATACGGGGACGCCAGTTATGGGATTGCGGGACGCGGCCGGCCTTCAATTCACAGTGAACATGTAGGAAGGTAGAGTCTGACAGGAAGTAATGGAGCGAGAGATGGTAAGATGGTTGAGATGGTCTCGACGACCTCCATCTACACTTTGCCACGTCATCAATGTTGTCTTGAGGGTAGGCACAGTCGACCGTCATCCCTTTATAACTTCTTACTCCACATCCTCAACGACCACACCACTATTATCTCATTCGAGTGGTCATACTACCTTCATACCATCCTCATCGCCCTCATTGCCAGCATACACCGCGCCAATCCTACCACAATGTCGTCAAACGCCGACTCCCTCGTCGCTAAAGCAGAGAAGAAAGCATCCTCATCCGGAGGTTGGTTTTCCTCCTCATCTTCCAAATACGAAGAAGCTGCCGACCTGTTCCAGCAGGCTGCTAACGCTTACAAGGTGGAGAAGAAATGGAGAGAGAGTGGGACTGCTTTCGAGAAGTGGGTAATCGACTTCTCCCCCGCCTCATCCGCATTGTGGCGACGTGTACGGACTAGGTGCCTGCGATGGCTGATGCGCAACCTCTCGTATCCTCTTTCCACAGAGAGGCAGATTACCGACTGAAATCCGGTGAATCAAATGACGCAGTAAATGCATACCACAACGCTGCGAAGAGTTTCAAGAAGACCGATCCGGAGGGTGAGCTCCGCTTGTCCAAGTCAGCCAAGTTGACGCAGTCGGTCTCATCATGTCTCATTCCTCTTCGGTCTCCTCCGACCCTTTGCAGCTGCCGTCTCAGCTCTTCATCAATGTATCCAACTCCTCATCAAAGCTGGAAACTTCAGACAAGCTGCTGACCGGGAGAAGGAGGTGAGATAGCTAGCCGGATCGGCCTCTGTCGTTAATTTTCAATCAACCGCTCACGCCAAGCCTTTCTCCTCCTATGTTCTCCTGGCTATCTTTCGAATACAAGATCGCGGAAGTCTTCGATCAGGATAACCTGGATCCAATACGGGCGAGGGACAGTTTCGTACGAGCTGGTGATTGGTACAAGCAAGAAGAAGCAAATGCGTGCGTGGTTCACTTCGGTCCATTAGACTCTCCCTTTCCCGTTTCACTAACATTCGTCTTTTAACACAGCACCGCCAACACGATGTACTCGAAGGCAGCGGAACGCTCTGCCGATGTTGGGGATTACGCTAAAGCCATCGAGCTGTATGAACAAGTTGGAGATTGGAGTTTGGGGAACAGTTTGACGAAGTATAGTGTCAAGGATTATTGGTTGAAGGCCGCCTTGTGCTCTATTGCAATGGGGGTGAGTGTGGGAGTGCATGATGTTAAGTCGCAACGATATCATTCGCTGATGTCCGTTCCATCCCACTCCTTCTCTGTAGGACCTCGTCACCACCAACCGTCTCCTCACCACCTTCGCCCATAAAGACGTGACATTCCCATCAACTCGAGAGTACCAATTCGCCTCCGCCGTCATGGACGCCTGCGAGCAAGGCGACGTCGAAGCCTTCCAAGCTGCCGTTTATGCATACGATCAGACGAGGAAATTGAACAACTTTGAGACGGCGATCTTGTTGGCTACGAAGAGGGCGCTGGAGCAGGAACAAGGAGCGTTGACGTAGTAGGGGTGGCGGAGTGGATGGATGGATTAGCTGATGTGTGTGCGTGTGTGGTTCCCTTCTTTGTATTATATCTATTTGCCCGCCTTGGAAAGAAAGTAGTTTAGAGAGCTCAGTATAACGTTGGCGATGAACGAGGAGATATCGATGACGCGTTCCTCGATTGAAATGCAATTAATTACCACATAGCTCAACCCGACTTGGAACTGGATTCGTACAATCTCGGCTCAGTCACTCTCCTGCTTGTTATCAACACTCAAGATGGCCCCGGACATGCACAGTAATGGAGTTGCGCTGCCTAAACCTCCACCAGGCGCTACGGCTGTACGAGTGAAGCCTCATGTGGGAGGGGTAGCCGTGAGTGATGGACCTGACGCGATACAACAACATTAGCTGATAGGTTTGTATTCCTTTAGTTTAGCACGGTATGTCGCCGCCCAGGATCTTGCCTCGGTGACAGTGTAGCTCATCGCACCAATCATTAGATCGGTCTTGCCGTTATGGTCAACGGATTCTTGGCGTTGGAGGGGCTTGCCTCGACGCAGTGGATCGACGAGCAGGTGAGTTCACCTTGCAAGTGCACTATCGTCCTAAGCTGATCTCACATCTGCTGTCAGGTCGGAGGTGAATTACGAAGTTGTGTAGAAACAGCTGAAAGACGGTATCTCACCTGTCACCTTCGCCACAGGTCATTTCCAGTTCTTGACCATCAACGGGTTGGCTGCGGCCTGCCTGACCATGGCTTTCGGCATCCTGGCTGACATACTTCCTAGCATTGCGAGTGCGTTCTCACAAATTGATAACGCTCATGTCTGGGTATCTGTCTGAAATCTTACCTGCGCAGTCTTTCGAGTAATGAAACGGACAGTTCTGCTCATCGCACTCCCCGTCTCAGTGATCGTCTCCTCAATCTACTGGAGTCTCTTGACCTTTGCTCCCAATCTCATCGTTCCGGCTGCCCACGATCACCCGGCATCCCAAGGCAATGGAATTGATGCTACCAGGCCCATCGCTCCTTCTTCCTCTCATGCCTCTCCACCTTCCTTTAGGATCCCGCTGTGGATTGATTTGTCGTTGCATGCCGTGCCGGTTTTAGCTTTGTTGGCAGGTGAGTGTGTTGGCCGATGTTGCGTTGGCAACACCGACATCTGCTGAAATTAGACCGCCTGCCAGACTTCTTCCTGCGGGAACGCAAATACAAGCCGCCTGTTTCCACTTACGGCGCCGTTATCCTGGCAGGCACCGCCGCTGTAGCATATGGATTATGGGCAGAGTACTGTGCCAGTTATAATGGGACCTGTAAGCGATTCCTCCGCTG
Organism: Cryptococcus sp. T15_22C; assembly: GCA_017654825.1. Taxonomy (NCBI): domain Eukaryota; kingdom Fungi; phylum Basidiomycota; class Tremellomycetes; order Tremellales; family Cryptococcaceae; genus Cryptococcus; species Cryptococcus sp. T15_22C. The sequence continues at coordinate 237,003 of JADPYA010000222.1, read as the reverse complement.
GCAATAGATCTGGCGTCTTGCTGACAGACTCAACATCCCTCCACAGTTCCTTACCCATTTTTGACGATTTCTCCCCTCCCTGTTCGAGCAGCGATCTACGTATCGGCCACTGGATTTGCTCTGTTGGCTTTCTGGGGTCTCAACAGGATGCACAAGTGATGAGTTGGATGATTTGCGATCAACCTGAGAGGAATGTCGATGCAGAAAAGAGGGATGTTGAAGCAAGGCAAGCAGATGTGTATGTTAGTGGACGGGAGGTAGAGAAGTGCAGCATGGTTGAGCATTTTGGCAGCCTGTACGCATCTATGTTTCAAGTAGCCCTCCAGGATCGCAAGGCATTACAAGGGCATGCATAATCACTGCCATCTTCTGGAGCCATCTGCAACAAGGACATTCAGTGTGAGAGCCTGGCAGATAAAAGGCCGAAAGGGCTCCGAAAGTAAGCGCGACCCATACGACGTGATGATGGGATGTCATTACATATTTGTTGGCTTCTGCGGTATCCCATGCCTTCTAGAGGGCTGCGAGGTTATCGAACGGTTACCGCTAAGACCAGTTACTCTGGAAGCTCTCAATCTTCCCTTAACTCATTCATGACCTCATCCAAAAACGCCTGCGCCTCCTTGTCCTCGTCATCACCAACATCTTGTTGGGGTTTACCCTCACTTGGCCTATTCTTTCCCTTCTTCTCCTTCTTATTTTTTGATCGTTTCTTCCTTGCGCCATCCAGTATCACCTCAGCATCATCCTCTGCGTTCGTCTTTCGCTTGATGGGAGGTGAAGGGAGATCTAGGTCATCGAATCCGGTGGGCTTGAGAAAGCCTCGAGAATCTGGTTGTGGAGGTAGAGTAGCAGAAACGTCCTCTTCAACTTGGCGGACACGGAATCTTTGTTTGCCTTCTTTGCGAGGTTGTGCTGATTCTTCTTCGGTGGTGTCTTCAATGACAGGCGGCTATTCCAAAGGATATGGATGAATAAAAATGGTGTATGTTCGTATCTGTCCCCGCTCACCTTGACCTCCTCTGCCTTCTTCCCAAATTGGACCCTCCCACTTGGTCTCGATGGTCCTGCCTCAGCATTCTCCGCTTCATCACCTAGCAGAAACGGCATGTAAGAGCGTTCATAGACAATCTTCATAGCAGATTTGCCCTTGCCCTTGGCCACTACAGGCTGAGCAGCGACAGGCAGCGTCCATTGAGCCGATGCCTCGCCTGGAAGCAGTTTTCTTGTCGGTTCGGTCGCTGTGGAAGTGCCGGTCCGAGCTGACGCCCTTTGCATAAATTTGAGGTTCTTGGTTCCTTGCGAGACGGACATTGTGGTGGTAGACGTGAATGCAGATGTTGTGGAAGATATGAATGATTGGTGTTACAGATATTTCAAGACGCAGGCAGCAAAACATGCCTCGGCGTTGAGTGCCCGTCGCGTAGATACTGGATGCACCGAGTCTATATCCTCATCTGAAACGGTGCTGAGTAAAATACAAAACCACAACCAAATAATGTGTAAAGATAAGGATCCGAACCAAAAATGTGTAAAGATAAGGATCCGAACCAAAAATGTTGAAAAGGATCTCATCTTTGCTCTGACATCTGCGCGAGGTAGTCGGAAAGCTGAAATGGCCACGCCGCGGGACAACGTCAGCACGGTAATGGGATGAAAACCGCATTAGATCCTAGTGGAACTCACCTTCAAGGCACCCGTCCGGAGGTTTTCTCCAAACGCTTGAACCTCTGGATTGGCCATGACCCTACCTGCCAAGTCCCTAATACCCCTCTCTATACCTTGAAGGCTCTCGTTGTCACCCAACAAACCTTCATCGCCTTGGCGATTGGCTTCCTCGTCCTCGTCAATTCCGAAGAATTGATTCGAGGATATAGCGGTCGCACCACCGAATTGAGCGGCTCGCTGTTGAGCTTCAGCGGAGGCAGCTTCGTTGTAAGCACCTCTCCCAAACATTTGATCGGAGGAGATACCTGAATTGAGAGGGGAAAAGAGCGAGAGAGGAGCGGGGAGGAGAATCAACTCGATGCTCATTGAAGAGACAGCCAGCAGGACTCACCCTTCTGTCCAGCGAACTTGTCCCGCGCGTAAGTACTTTCGTTGCTTGCCGAGTAGCTAATGAAAAAGCGCTCAAGTTCATATCAGCATGCAATCCCTACCCTGCACATCTTAACCCCACCGTACCCACCTCGACTTGCTCTTCGGTGCAGCTGCTGCAGCCGCCGGTGCCCCATGAGTAGCTCCGAATCCCAATCTGACCGGTGCCTTGACTTCCTTCACAGTTGAGGCACTCGACCTCGACCCATACTCATCCGGAGTCCCATTCCTAGAGATCTCACCCGCTTTCTTCCTCTGCTCCGCCGCTAACCTCTCTTTCTCCTTGCTCTCCTCCTCCTCACGCTTCCGATCGTAACCCAACCGCTTGATCCTTTCTTCTTCCTCGACAGCCTTGCGTTGAGCTTCCTCGAAGTTGATAGGAGCAGCTGCACGCTTGGCTCCGAGCCTAGATGGTTTAGCGGCGGAGGAAGATGTCTGACTGGCGGTAGGGCCGGATGATAGACGGGATGCGACGGGACGACGTGCTGATGCGGCTGTAGGTTGACCGGTTGTCGTGCTAGGCGAGGTGGTGGATTGACGGAGAGAAGATGAGGTGACGGTTCGTGCTTGAGGTCGAGCAATGCCGATTGAGGGTGGTCCTGAGGGAGTGGTGGGTTTGCTAGCTGGAGCAGACTCGGTTGGTTTATCCCAGGATGAGAAGAAGTCGTCACCGACCGCAGCTGGTGTGGCAGAGCGAGATGGAGTGTTGCTACCGGAACCTGATGCCGGTGGAGGTGTAGACAGGTCGACGCCGTCGAGATGGATGCCATCTGGGTAACTGTAGTCAAAAGAGTTGGAGGGTAAGAACCTTTGCTGACATTTCCCTTCGAATCTGACATCTACCCACTTTCTTGCATCTTCCGTTCGTCTCCTCTCCAGCTCCTCCTTGTATTTGACCGCGATTGGGCTAGTATACTTTGCACGCGTATCACTGGCAGTCAACAATGAAGCTCCACCATGACGGGTAAAGTAGTCAGCAGCGGAGGCGTTACCACCGACTTTCATGGTCCGAAGCTGGGAGAGCTGCCATGAGTCGAGGTTGGTGGAGCTGTGTGATTTGGCGAATGTCAGGTGGATGGTCATCGAAGCGAGGTGACAACTCCGCGAACTCACCGAACGAAGGTGATATGAACTCCTAGATTACGATGCACGCTCGAACAGTCCAAACAAATATACACGCCGTAAGTAGCGGATGACCAAGTCGGGTTCTTAGCTGAACAATCAAAGCACATCTAGTTTAGGGAGCAGTAACGCCGTCAGCTTGACTGACGGTCCCATTCGAAGGTGTGGACCACTGCAAGACATTGAAGTGACAGTTCCCCAAATTGCTGGCACTCACCTTGTTGGCTTTCTGAGCTTTTTCATGAGCGAAAAAGGCTAGGGTCTGGATTTTTGTTGGTTCTGCCATGTCGGCTAGGTTGTGTACGATACGATGAGAGTTGGTCACCGTCGATATCGATGGTGGATGACTGTGATGGTGGACTGATGGGGGGACGTTGTCTGGGGCTGTGGTGGTGGACCATCGACTGGCCGAGACGCGCTGATGAGCTGGATGGGACATCGTTGCCGAATTCTCACGTTGGGCTCAACCCGCGGAGGCCTTTTTGAGACATAATCGGCAGATTCTGCCTTGGCCACTAATGGGCTGTAATGCAGTTGGGCTTGGGCATGGTGATGGTCGAGTTGGACTCCAGTAGTGGACCCCAACGTGGTTGTAGGACTGATGTACAGGGACTGCCGAATCCAGGGACATGTGTCCTTATAGGGCTCACATCACAGATCCTCCAGCTTATCAAGCGGAGCAGGTCAATCTTCCATCTGGTTTGCTGCACCTGCATGTATGACAATCGAAATGCAAGAGTACGCTTGAATGGCTGTATCGCTATTACAGCCTATCAGCCTCACACCAGAATGTTGCAGCTTAACCCCCACCTACTGTTGCCCAACTTTGTATGTCCGATCGTTCATAGGCAATCGCCAAGCTCGTTACGCCGGCTCCAAGCTGGTCGCCGAAGTTACACAACCGTAAGGAACTCGTTCCATGGTGTTCTCGGACCGACACAAGTCGGGTCACTACTGTTTCTTCGTACCGGCGACGTCCAATCCCGAACCGTCGCTTCCATCGATTCAAATGAAGCACGGAAACGGAGCTCTCCTTCGGACCGCTCCGACTTTTGGGACTCTCCTTCCAATACAGTAATCACGAGAGACCCAATCGATCGAATCTGTCGCCTGCCTCTTTCCGGTGAACTGGTCAGTAAGGAAGCCGTCCAGGAACAATCCGCAATCAGCAGCGGTGTCTTGTCCGGGGTGGGTGTGTGTGTGTATAATAATCTCCTGAGCTTCGGACTAGATTTGGATCTGGGCCGTTGCGGCAGGGCAAGGAGGAGGATCTGGAGATAGATGGATCCATGTTGGTTCAGCTGGTTTAAGACCGGTAGACAGGCGTTGTCTTGAATGCCAAGTTCCGTGCGGCAAAATCACACACTTTCTCTCGTCGCACGCGTCGACATTCAATCGGCATTTGGCCCAACGGGAACAGAGGATACTTGCTTTCCCCCTTTGTGTTTTTTTTTTCGCTACCACATCGGACACTCCGGTACGGTGGACTTTACTATTTCCTACTACAAACAACTTTGTCCCGGTGTATTGTGCCACTCGGGATTGGACGAGATGGAGGACCGCACCGCTACCCCACGTCTATCCCGTCTAGCTTCCCCGACTATAGAAACAACAGCAAAGGTGCCCCATTCTTCATCCCCTTCTTTCCCATCCTCATCAACATTCAACAATCTCGATCATCTCGATCATCTCGATCACAACATGTCATTAGAAGACGTCAAACAAACTCCACCCATCCACTTCGCAGCCGATCATGATCTGCAGGATACTCAAGATGCACGCGACTTGAAGCGAGATGCAAAGGCTGCAACGGAGAAGGAGCAAAAGATGACTATGATTCAAGGTATTCGTCTATATCCCAAGGCAGTTGCATGGAGTATGGCCTTGTCACTTCTAATTGTCATGGAAGGCTAGTGAGTACCCTTTGTCGTCTATGAACTCCTTTCACATGATAAAAGAACCCTGGTTTGTTAAACATATCTATCTCTTTCTTCCCTGTTATTTAGCCAGGTCTGCTTGCTTGGAAATTTCTACGCGTTCCCTCAGTTCAACAAGAAATTCGGGACACTCCAGCCGGATGGCACTTACCAAGTCAGCGCAGCATGGCAAGCAGGTCTGAGTAATGTGAGCTTTCTTTCCAAGATTGTTTGCTTTCAAGAAGCACGATCAACTGACCCGTTCTCGTCGACGACGCGTTCAGGGTGCAAACGTCGGAGAACTGCTGGGATTGACTCTGAATGGATATGTTAGCGAACGGATGGGTTACCGGTTCACCATCTTGGTAGCACTATTCTGCTTGACAGGCTTTATCGCCCTTCCGACATTTGGGTGAGTGCCTTCGCGGACCCAGTCTTGGGATACAAAGTAGGTGATCGCTGAAGCTTTTGACGATGTTCTTGGATTAACCTAGTGATCGAATCGAGTTACTGCAATTGGGAGAGATCTTGTGTGGGATAGTTTGGGGTATATTCCAAACCAGTGAGTCGGCGATTCCCAAATCGTCTACGGACGTTCGGTTCACTCATTCTTTCATCCACCACCGACCCAAAGTCTCACTCTCCTATGCGGTGGAAGTAGCGCCTCTACCACTTCGTGCAAACCTTGCTACATGGCTCAATTCATGCTGGGGTATCGGGCAAGTTCTAGGGGTCGGTGTCATCAAAGCGCTGCTCAATCGCACAGACGATCTCGCATGGAGACTCCCTTTCGCCTTGCAATGGATGTGGCCTGTGCCACTCGCCATCATCGTATTCTTCGCTCCGGAGAGTCCTTGGTGGTTGGTACGTAGGGGTAGGATCGAGGATGCTCGCAAGTCTTTGCTTCGGTTGACGAGTAGAAAGGCCAATTCGGACTTTGATGTGGATGAGACCATCTCTATGATGGTACACACCACTCAGCTGGAGAACAAGGTGAGTTTGGGGGGTCATACCCTGCATTGCTATGGTTCACTTTCTGACAATATCGCCTGCTCAGATTACTGCCGGCTCCGGCTACCTCGATTGTTTCAAGGGTATCGACCGTCGTCGTACGGAGGTGAGGGGTTTATGCTCTTGACATGAGCACATCAGGGGCGACACTGACCGTTTTCCATTCTTCAGATCGTCTGCTTGGTATGGGCAATTCAGAACCTTTCCGGCAACGCTTTCAGCGGTTATACGACCTATTTCCTTCAGCAAGCCGGTGTTTCAACTGCTTCTTCTTACACGTTCACGCTTTGCCAATATGCGATTAATACTCTTGGTCCAGTCGGCGCTTGGTTGCTCATGTCTCGAGGTATCGGTAGGAGGTATGTGTGACGGTTGTTACATGCAAGACGTCATCGAAGGCACTGATTGTACCCTATTATGACCTGTCATAGGAGTCTTTACCTCTACGGTCTCATCGGCCTATGCGCCATGCTGACCACGGCTGGTTTCCTTGGCCTTGCTTCCAAAAATCACAAGTCAACAATAGGCGCCGCAACTGGTGGCCTCATGATGGGTTGGGCGGTGATTTATCAGCTTACCGTGGGCTCCGTGGCATATTCTCTTGTTGGAGAAATTCCATCTAGAAGGCTCCTCATCAAGACTGTGGTGCTCGGAAGGAATCTCTAGTGAGCTTGCAGAGCGATACTATCAAGTATTACAGTCAAACTAACAATGGCTCCGCTCCTTTCTGCCTACTCCTAGTGTCGTCGTTGGCATCGTTACCTCAGTCATCAGCCCATACTGCATAAATCCGACCGCTTGGAATCTAGGAAATTACTCGGCTCTCATTTGGGCCGGCACTTGTGGTCTCTCTATCATCTACACCTACTTTAGAATCCCCGAACCTCGAGGTCGATCCTTTGCGGAACTCGACCTCCTCTTCGAGCACAAGGTCTCCGCGAGGAAGTTCTCCAGCACCAAGGTCGACGTCTTCGGTCTCCCCGACGCGGCGGTTGGAAGCCAAGAGAAGCTTGAGCTCGATCATGTCGAAAAGTAAAATCAATAGGTGACGAGCTGGAGAGGGTTGGCGAATGCTTGTAAAATATTCCAATGTATTGTGTGTAAGGACTCTATCCCACAAGCGATCGAAAGCCCGACATGTTATACGGCAGATGACACCGCCTCCAACTGAACAATTCATTTTTGCTGTACTCGCAAGAACGTGGCACGGGCCGGCTCCAGGCCTGGACGTGATTTCTCCGGTTTGAACCCCTTCAATGTGCGCGTTGAATTTGATGTTTTTTTCTGTTGCTCAGTACAGTACTCCAACCAGTCTTGTAGCTGTGCACTCATCGGCGATCTTTCTCAGTCTTCTCGTGAGACCCGTGCATAGAGTGCATCCAATCTAAGAAACCAATCCATCAATCCACTACGCAAGTTGGTTGGACACCTCAAGTTGGATCAGTTTTCTTGGCGCGAGTCCGACGATCAACCTTCCCGCCGGCTGTGCCCACCCGGAAGTTGCCCCGCGTTCTTGACTTGAGTTTCTCAATCTCAATCTCGTCATCATCGTCCGACAAGACTGTTCCTGACGATCCATCGACGGTTTCGACGACGACAAGGGCGAGCAAAGTGTCAAGCCGGTGAAGACCGTACAACAATTAGACCCAAGGCCAGGCACAGCGCAGCATCCGCTCTTGGCAACGGGTTTATTAGAGAACCGGCCCTCGACTGGCAATCTCGATCAGCATGGTCAAATCAAAAGCATCTGCAGGACGTGATGATGATGGTCTAGTGGACTTTGTTAGCGGAGAATTATCCGACAAGGAGGGGTTCAAACCACAGGTTCGACGATCCAGTCTTCCAGACGATCACACTGAACTGGCTTCTCGGCAATCGAGTCCCCCAACCGACAAGATGGCAGTAGGCCAACTCGTACCCCTGATCAAGAACGATGCCGTCTACTTTTGGGCGTCCATCCAAACTTGTAACAAAAGGAAATTGTGTCGCAAGTGTATGCAGCGCAAGTACTGGAGTGAGTGATGGTAGCCAGACGCTGGAGCACGAATAGTCCACTAACTGTCACCCATTTCGCAGAGTGGTATATCATCTTTTTCATAGTCATTGCTATAGGGACTGCAGTGTCGATGAAACATCGACTGATCGTCACGAAGCTGGAGCCATTTGCGAAAAAGATACGGCTTTGGCCAGGGGGATGGGTCAGTAACATGAGAAGAATTGTACGAGGAGTGATCGTCGCTGATTTCAATTTCTTCGTTCCACAGCTGATCCCAGTAGCACTGCTTGTCATCGTATCGTTCCCTCCTCTGATTGGTATGTCTGGCTCGTGTCAACAACCGCCAGATGCATTTTAACAATACCTTATCTTATAGGCCACGAAATTATCGGACTGATTTGCGGTTTGAGTAAGTGCTTGCCGACGAGATATCGCACCATACGCTGAATGTCTCCTTACTCACCTCCCAGTCTATGGCCTGGGATGGGGATTCTTGATCCTTGCGGGTGGCACTTTCCTAGGAGAACTTGCCACCTGGTTCGCTTTCAAAAGCTGTTGCACCGCTCGTGCTGCCAAGTGAGCCCGCACTAACAGGAGCACTGATCCAAGAAACAGGACATTGACCTCATCCACGTTCTGCAGGTTTGAAAAGAAGAATATTTACTACGCTTCCCTCACTCAGCTCATAAGAGAAAAGGTGATCTCTCACTTGTCCTTCCGGCAGCGAAGTTTGGCTGCTGACTGAACTCGCGTCACTGCGTCGCAGAGCTTCGCATTCGTCCTCATCCTCCGTTTCAGCGCCATTCCAGGACACATCGTAACCGCCATCTCCAGTTCTGCTGGTGCACATTTCCTGAGTTATTGTGCTGCAGCTTTCCTCGTGAGTTGCATGTTGTTGATGACAGAGGGTCATTGTGGGACTAAAAGCATGCTCACAAACTTTAACCATGTAGACCCTTCCGTGAGTATTCCAGCATCTCTTTTCCTCTTGTCGATATTCAATTCTGATCCTGAACCTCCCAAACCCCACAGAAAACAACTCGCACTCGTCTACCTGGGAACAGCCTTCAAATCCCAAAACCATACCACTCATTTGATATCTCTCATTACTCTTTTCCTTACCATCCTCGGCACCGGAATAGCGGCAATCTATGTCTATTACCAAATGAGGTTATACCTCGTCCTGAACGGACACTCTAAGTGGCCCTCTGCGAATAACACGGGCAACTCACTCCCGATGTCGTCTGCAGACTTGCCGAGAAAGTCTTACAGCCCCAGCATCACATCGAAGACGGTTCCAGAGACCTCGCTCGTAGGACCTCTCCTTGTGATTGAGAATATGTCTTACGAGAAATCGCAAAGTGGTCGGGGATTCGCCCGGCGACCATTCCTACATTCCAACTCGTCTTTCGTCCTGACACCGAGGACGCTGTCCCGTGCCAACTCACTGCCAGCGTCGGGAGCGATCGAGAGTCAAGACTACTTGGCATCCCATCCGGAGGCTTCGCCACGGCTGAACCCGCAGGACAGTCAGTTCAACAAATCGAGGAACGCCATGACATCTTCTGCAGATCTACTGGATACAAATCCACGACAAACTGAAGACGCGGAGTCTTCACGCCTGACGTCGATGGCAGGGGAGGACGAAGCTGTCCTACGCGATAGGTACTATGAGCGAGGAACGGCATCCATGGATCTGTGGCGACCAGAGAGCATGACTTTGGGTCAACAAGCAAGACCACGGCAATCGTACGCCATGTCAGGAAGGGAAATCGCGGCAGATGCCGATGAATACGCAAGACGACATGGGAGACCAGACTACGGTCGGTCGCGGGGTGACAGTAGCGCGGCATTGCTAGGCAGGCCACCTAGCCTGGATGATGAGCCGACGAACGATTCAGATATCGGGATAGATAAGTTGAGGTAGAAGTGGAGGTCTTGATGCCGTGGTGTACCATATCTCACGAAGGTCATCTCAGGAGAACGGCATGTTGTAACTCTCCCGTGTGAGAGCCAAATTGGGTTGTATGACGCTGGAATTGACAGTCACCCTGTGTGATATGACATTCCTTATCGTCGATCGATGAGCCGGACTTGACATGATTCCTGCAAATGACTGCTGATGTCATGCTCAGGGGGGCAAAACTCCCACGCGAAGAGGCTCGCGGACGCGGATCGAGAGATCGCGATCCGATCTGACACTTCGCCACAAGAGCTAGTACTTGACCTCTACTTGCCGGTCGGCATATGGACATTTCGTCATGAGTCCTGGGCAAGGAAGGGACTGGCCGTATTTTGCGAAGAGAGCCCGCTCCACTTTCGCCATAGGGCAGACGCAGTTTCCGATTGTTATCGCCAGGACCCAGCCTCCACTGTGGTTTGGTTCATTGCGTCAGTGCTTGATACTTTGAAACTGAGAATAACTCAGCCGACCTTCGCCTCGCCCGTATATAGTTCAAAGCTTCGATTGTGTGGCAATCGATTTGATCGATTTGAAAACAACGTATTGTATCACATCATCATCAAGCGGCTTAGTATTTAGCAGTTTCATTCGTCAAGGAACTCTCACAATATGCCTAACAACGCGATCAACGCCAACCCCAGTGACTCCGCGATCACCATCAACCAACGCGGTTCCGATTGGTGAGTGGGATTGCAACTGTTGCATCAGGAACGATCGACGAGCTCATCGCCATGATTTATCATAGGCTATGGGCAGTCTTTGCTATCATGCTCTTCACCGACCTGGCGATCATCGGCTGGAACTTCACGGTGCCCAAAGGACGACGTGTCTTCCACCAACTCGCCATTATCATATTGACCACTGCTGCAGTTGTAAGTCACCGGATGTTTGGCCCACATACTGCAAAACAAGTCTCACCTTTCCATAACAGGCCTACTTCTCCATGGCGTCTAACCTCGGCTCAACCCCAATCGCTACCGAGTTCAATGGAGATGGCCGCACGCGGGCCATTTGGTATGTTCGATACATCGGTAAGCCTGATCTGCCAATCTACGTCCCACGGCCGAGGGATTTTGCAGCTGATCGTTTCGTTTTGCTGCAGACTGGGTCATTACCACTCCCGCTTTGCTCCTCGAGATCCTTTTCGCCACCGGTCTTCCCCTTTCTGACATCATTACGACCATCTTCTTCGATTTGATCATGATTGTCACCGGTCTCGTTGGTGCTCTCGTCGTCTCTTCGTACAAGTGGGGTTACTTCGCCTTTGGAACTATGGCATTAGTCTACATCTGGTATGTCAATTCGGACTAGTATCCCCAGCACCGGCTGACACCTTCCTCTGCGCATATACAGGTGGATCCTCCTCGGTCCCGCTCTGAGTTCGTCTGCCGTTCTCGGGGCTGATTTCAAGAGGGCCTATCTCATTTCGGCTGCGTATTTGTCCTTCGTCTGGATGCTCTACGTTAGTCATGCCCAAAATAGCATTCGTCTCACGATCACATGCTGACACCTGTTTGCTTTTTTACAGCCCATTGCCTGGGGTCTTGCCGATGGTGCCAACGTGATCTCCCCTGACGCCGAGATGATCTTCTACGGTATCTTGGACGTCGTCGCCAAGCCATGCTTCTGCATCCTTCATCTCATCACTATCTCCCGTCTGGACTACACCAAGTTGCAACTGCAGTCCGGAAAGTTCTCCGAGAGTGCTACCTTGGTCACCAGGAACGATGCGGAGCTCAACAACATTCACAAGAACAGGATGGCCGATACCGATGGTGCTCACCACAGAGCTTCTGAGCAGACAACAGTCGCCGGGAATGGTGGGGCTGTCATCTGATCAGATGAGCTCCTTCCTCGTCCTTTCGGAACCTTATCGTTTCTAACGCCGGCTTCCATTCTCCCAGCATCCTCTGTATCCCTTAGTCTGACCCCACCAAGTCTCTCAGTCGTTTCATACGATCCCGATCGTCTATAATGAAAATTTAATATGAATAATATATAATTATACACGGATGCACATATGGCGCTCAGTCATCCTAGCGCCAGCTTTTCAAGGGAGATTGTGCCAACTGTGCCATCGCTAGAGACATTGCGCGAGTCTTGTTGAATAGATGTGACCAACGGAGTATCGTCCCAATACATCGTCTGAGCACGACGCATACTGGTTGGCATTACTGATCCCCGTCTCGCAGAGTTACGCGGAACGGTGTTGTACGGCATCGAGTTCGATGGGTAGATTCCCGGTTGCGGATAGATGTGGGAGCGATTGTCTGGGATTGAAATGCGGAGAATGGGGGGAACCTCGGCATGCCTATCTACGAGGAGTTGGAAGGCGGTCATGACGTAGAAAGCTGAGTTACCTGCGTTGGTAAGTGGGATCTGGGGAGGTACCGGGATGTCCAGGTGTTGAAGGACACCACGAAGAGGGAGGGGAGATTGGGATTTGGACGAAGCGTGTTGCTTGGCTGCATCCGAAAGGCTTGCGCGATACAGTTGTCGTTCAAGGTTTCCGATATCGACGATGAGAACGTTATTCGGGATGTGCACGTTTTTCAACTCGGCAAGGCGAGACGAGTCGCCACAGGTCAAGAGGACGAGGACGTTGGGCCCTAAGTCGGTTTCAGGAGACGCGAGGGATGAGATGGTGGCGCTAGGAAAGGGCGGGATGGTCATGGATTCAGACCTGTCACTAGCCGATGAATTCGACCAAACACTCACTTCAGGATCTTCTCCAACATTTCCATGCCGACGACTTGACTCTCTGCATGCGCAAATGATCGAGGTTGACTTGGCATGTGGTGACGTGTGTTTGTTCTCTGCCAAACACGCATGATGAAATCACCGACTACAGGGATGACTGTATCAGACAGCGGAAAGACGTACCTTATCCAGCCAGTCTGAAACGACAAAGTGGGATCTTCGGTAGTTGTCATCAGGAAGAGGTGGCCAAGCGTGCTGAGCGATCGATAACGTAAGTTTTTCCCCCATCACCTCAAAGGGGTACCCACTGCAAACGACTCACCATCGCATCTATATTCCGACATCGACAACCACACATCCCGGCTTCAAGGATGACATTATTCCCTTTCTCCCACCACATGACCTCAAGAGCCAGGAAAGTATCTGGTGTACTTCCACATCTATCAGCCTTTCATCTCACCTTACTCCGAGCGCGACGTCTCATCATCACAATCTACGCACGATTCCGACTATTCCACAGTGTTGATGTCTCCTTGATATCTCCCGATCTGACCTTCTTCTTCAACGCGTGTAGTTGAGCGGCTGGTATGGTACTCGCCAGACGTTTATAAGAGCCGATGTCGTTGACCAGTCGTTGAATGCGGTGTTTGGTCTCGTACGGCTCGATTGGGAGCTGATGGAAGTGCAGGGGTTGGCGAGCGCCGAAAAAAAAATATCATCGGGGTTCGCAATGGTTTAGTTTGATCTCCTGAAGACTGTGCGATTTCATTTTTTGGGCAAACGAAAACTCACTTGGTTTGGCAACTTGGGAAGACTTTCTCCGAATCTAAATTCCCAAACCCCGGCTCCAAGTCAAGCTCTGATAACCCCACTCCTATTTCCCGGGCTCCCACCTACCTAGTTTTAATCATCCTAGCAAACTGCCCAACAGCTCCACCACTCGCATAACCATTCGACGTACTCCCACCTGCCGTCCCGACACTTCCACCTCTAACGGCAACATGACCTTTACCTGATTTCTTATCCGTCACGACGATAGCTTGCCATCCAAAGGAGAGGAAATCGTTGAAAGTCGTAAAGTAGTCGGAATAGGAAGATTTGTACCTGTTAGGTGAAGTTCGCGGTGAGCGCTTGAGTTGGTTAAAGGCGATCGGATGGCTTTACCATGGGATCGCTTTACGTTCAAAGTAGCCCCTGATAGTTATGAACATGGGATATCAGCACCGCTTTCAAACATCCGTGTCCCCTCAGGCTCTCACATGAACGCCGCGTACACATCATGCAGATCAACGTCAAACTCCTGTGGATTGACGAGCGTTGTATCTGACATCTTCTTACGCGGACAGGAATCTAAGAGGGTTTAACACGAAGAACGATTGCCCTGTTTGTTGTCGTTTGGGTTTGGGTTTTGCAGATGTAGCATACAGGCTGAAGGATGATGTAAATTGGCTCGGTCTTTCATCTGCCGGAAGCCGGCTTTCGGGCTCACGGGAAGATGAAAAGGAGGTGTGGCGAAGGACTTGACTCAGGACAGATGACCTGCCACTTCGGGCACCCCCACCTTTACAAACATTTGGATTGATTTACACAGTAAATTCTCATCGAAATCGCCTCACCCGTGCGTCCCCAACTCAGCATCCGAGGTTTTTGTCCCACGCTAAAGGAAGACAGGAACCGCGTGAACAACGCCGACGCCGAGAAAGAATGAGGGAAGATGTATACAAGAAGTCTCGGGATAGAAGCGGGTGATATGGGTAGGAATGAAGGGAGGGTGGAAGGAAGAGAGGGAGGATGTGAGGATGTAAGGATGTAAGGATGTGATAAGGCGTGGAGGGAAGCTGTGCGGCTCGTCGTCGCATTAAAGCAGTCGGCGGGTCGTTCGATCGGGAATGAGCGCGCGGGGCACCGGGAAGGCCAATGATGGATGGGAGGGAACACACCGCGGATCGTATATACAAGGCTACCCTACCTGGCCCTGGGTCATTGCCACGTCACTAGCACTATCAAATCAATTCGCAACTCTTCTCACGTGACTATCCCTCCAATAAATGTTGTAACACCTCTGATACTCGGAGACCTCACCACATCCCAATCACCACCTACCCTCCCTCCCTCCCTCTCTATCTATCTTCCTCTCCCTTCTCCTCGTCTCCTCATCATGGCAGTCATACCTGACCAAGCTCAGAAACCACATCGAGCAGCTCAGTCAGGCAAGAAGGCCGAGAAGAAGGACATTGCACAGGGCAAAGACAAGACAGGCGGTCACAAGGGTTTCAACGAAAAGGTAAATTAGGAACGGCCAAGCGTATTCCATTCCACCCATATACGATATCCATGAGCCATCAAGCTGATTACTCTGTTACACATCACCTTCCCATTCATCACCCAGGCATTCACATCTACTTCCTTCCGAAATGCCAATCTCCAAGCTCGTCGAGCTGCTGAAAAAGACCAACAACGTCTCCATGTCCCATTGATCAATCGAAATCCAGCGGAGAGGAAGATTATAGCTCAAATAGGACCAGATGGGAAACCGATACTTGGAAAAGTAATCGAAGGTCCACCTCCACCACCGCCGGTGGTGGTTGCTGTCGTTGGACCCCCTGGAGTGAGTGGGGAAATGCAAAGGGATGAATGGTCGTTTCTGACTACGTTTTCTGCCATCTGTTCTTGTTTCTTTTCTCCCTCCCTCCCAAAACAGGTTGGTAAAACAACACTGATGAAGTCACTCATCAAGAGATACACCAAACATACCCTGCATGACATTCGAGGACCCGTCACCGTCGTCGCAGGGAAATCTCGTCGTCTCACGTTCATCGAATGTAACAACGATTTGAACTCGATGATCGATATCGGGAAAGTAGCGGATTTGGTTTTGATGATGATTGATGGTAGTTTTGGATTCGAGATGGTGAGTTTGAAGGATGTGGATGAGATGACCTATTTAGGAGAACAGTTTGTTGATTACTCTCGGGTGGGGGTTAATGCGATCAGGAAACTTTCGAATTCATCAACATTCTTCAATCACATGGTTTCCCAAAAGTCATCGGAATCCTCTCCCATCTCGACCTGATCAAGAAATCCGCCACCCTAAAAGACACCAAGAAACGACTCAAGCATCGATTCTGGACAGAGATCTATCAAGGTGCTAAATTATTTTACCTCTCTGGCGTTCTCAACGGTCGTTATCCAGATCAAGAGATTCAACATCTTTCTAGATTCATAAGCGTCATGAAATTTAGACCTTTGATATTCAGGAATCAACATCCGTATTTGGTTGCTGATCGATTACAAGATTTGACTTCGAGAGAAGCGATTCGATTGAATCCGAAAATCGATAGGACGATCACTCTTTACGGGTACTTGAGAGGTATCAACTTACCAGCTACGAACGCTGCTATCCACATCCCCGGAGCGGGAGATCTCACAGTCAAAGCCGTCTCTAGACTCACCGATCCATGTCCCCTCCCAACGTTGGAATCGGAACGTCGTCGAAAGATGGGAGAGAAGGGAAAACTCATTCACGCGCCAATGTCAGACGTCGGTGGTATGACCTTCGACAAGGATGCGGTCTATGTCAACGTCATGGGATCATTCACTCGTCGAGCAGAGGAGGATGGGTCAGCGGAAGGTGGTGGTGTCATTCAAGGAGAGGGAGAGAGAATGGTCATGTCATTACAGGATGCTCCATCGACTTTGGCAGAAGGAATCGCGAAAAGCAATATCAGACTACTCGGATCGTCTTCTCAACCGCTGACGGTCAAGGAGGAGGTTCCTCGTTCGAGGAGAGCTGCGACAGGTGGAAATGGGATCGCATTCGTTCCTGAGGAGGATGAGGATATGGATGGGAGTGATGAAGAGGAATCTGAATACGATGAAGGTTACGAAACCGGAAACGCTGATGCTGGACCTTCAAGACTTGGTTCTGGAAAGCCAGCCGTTGGAGATTCGGAAGACGAGGACGATGAGGATGCAGCGTTCGCTGGAAGCGATGATGAGCTTGATTTCGAGAACGTCACTGGCTTTGAACAGGATGGACCTCGTCGTCGGGACCTAGACATCGAGTTCGATGAGGATGAACAGGAAGAAGATGAAGAACAAGAAGACGAGAACGTCCCGCAATGGAGGAGACGATTGCAGGAGCGCGCGGCAAAGACTGCCGCCGATCGGATGGGTCGACGTCGTGATCTCATAACGATGATTTACTCTAGTGATTTGACGCCCGAGGAGGTGGCATCTGGAGGAGGTCCAGACAACGATGACAACGACAACGAGCAGGAAGAGGATGACCTCTTTACCATCACTCGAAAGGCACAATCGAAGGTTGGCATCGAAATGTCTGACCAAGTCAAGACCTCGATCGACGTTGACTCTCTTCGCACCAAATGGAACAACGATGACATGCTGGACTCCATCCGACACATGTTCATCACTGGTGATCAGGAGCAGACGGAAGGAGTCGATGGCGAGGCTTACGAGCAGGCAGGTGGCGATTTCGAGGATCTAGAAGGCGAAGATGAGGAAGACGAGGCAGGTGAAGGTAACGAAGTACCCTACATTGGTCAGGGAGGCACATCCATGCAAGACGCAGAAGCCAAACGCGCGGCCTCCCTCGCCGCCAAGAAGGAGTCCCTCAAGCGCAAGTTCGACGCTCAGTATGACGACGAGGAAGAGGATGGCGACAAGATGGACTTTTATGACGAGCAGAAAGCCGAGATGGCCAGGCAGCTTGCCCTGAATGACGCGGAATTCGCGGACGACGACCCAGAAGTCCGTGCTCAGATCGAGGGTTACAGGCCAGGAACATACGTTCGACTCGAGATCGAGAATGTGCCTTGCGAGCTGGTAGACAACTTCGATCCAGCTTTCCCTATCCTTGTCGGAGGACTTCTCGCTGCAGAGGAGCGATTCGGCTATCTCACTGTCAGGATCAAACGTCATCGATGGCACGTCAAGACCCTCAAGACCAACGATCCGATGATCTTTTCACTAGGGTGGCGTCGATTCCAGTCCATCCCCATTTACTCGCTTGACGATCACTCGATCCGTAATAGGTTGCTCAAGTATACTCCTGAGCACATGCATTGTTTCGCCACATTCTACGGACCGGTGACCGCACCGAACACTGGTTTCTGTGCCTTCAACCGACTGCAGGGTGATACCCCAGCATTCCGAGTGTCCGCTACTGGTGTCGTGCTGGATATCGATCGAACCGCTAAGATTGTCAAGAAGCTCAAGTTGACCGGTGTTCCGTACAAGATCTTCAAGAACACCGCGTTCATTAAGGACATGTTCAACACAGCCCTTGAGGTGGCCAAGTTCGAGGGTGCCAACATCCGCACGGTGTCCGGCATCCGTGGTCAGATCAAGAAGGCGCTCGCCAAACCGGACGGAGCGTATAGGGCAACGTTCGAGGACAAGATCTTGATGAGTGGTGAGTGGGAGATTTGGTCAAGGTATGTGCAACATCTGCTAACCTCGGTCCGGGCTTCCGCAGACGTCGTATTCCTTCGTGCATGGTACTCCGTCGAGCCACGTAAATTCTACAACCCTGTCACGTCGTTGCTGTTGCGCGACAAGACGGATTGGAGGGGCATGCGTCTTACAGGTCAAGTCAGGCACGAAGAGTCCCTCAAGACCCCACTCGATATCAATTCTGCTTACAAGGTAAGTTTGCGTCCATGCACCCTTTCATCTATCGGCTTACCATAATTTTTATCCACCCAGCCTATCGTCCGTACCACTCGCCGCTTCAATACTCTCAAAGTCCCACGCAAGATGCAAGCTGCTTTGCCATATGCTTCAAAGACGAAAGCCCCGAAAGCTCAGCGCGATCAAACATACATGCAAAAGCGTGCGGTCGTCATGCAGCCAGAGGAGAAGAAGGCGGTGGCTCTCCTTCAACAGATTCAGTCACTCCGCAAAGACAAGATCGCCCGCCGAGACGACAAGAAAGCGGAACAGCGCGAAGTCTACCGCAAGAAGGCGGCCAAGATCGACGAGTCCAAAGGGGAGAAACGCAAGGAGGAGCGGAAGGAACGGCTCAAGAGCGCCAGCATCAAATCCAAGCATGCCGAGAAGGCCAGCGAAGGAAGGGGGAAGAAGCGCAGCCGGGAGGACTAACTTCGTTAGCTGGAGTTGTATGTCATAGTTGGGTTATACAACGAGGTCCCGCTCGTCACCAGACGATCCCTAAGGTCACAATATTCTCTAAATCACGGTCACCGATTACTTCGCAGCTTCTTTTTTGGCATTCTCCTCTCTATCCATATCTTCTGCATCGATGACATCATCTTCTTGCTTGCTGGATGCTGTCTTCTCGATGCTAGCACTGGCGAGCGACACACGAGGTGCATGGCGGAGTAGCGATGGATCGGTTTTACGGAGAGGACGCGAGAGGCGTCGGCGAGCCACCTGACATTGATAGGGCGACGATCAGACTGACAGAATCAGATGAGTAGAAGTGTGAACTCACCATGACAGGCACGCTGCTCTTCTGGACGAGGTAATGAGAGTTGGAGCCAAGCAAGATACTGTAAAGGAGGTTTTTTTCAGCCTTTGTTTCAGCGCTTCCTGTGGTATGAACTGACCCTTTCAGCTTGCCGAGCCCCCGAGACCCGACGATAACGAGTGTTGGCTCGAGGTAATCGATCAAGTCTGGCGAGGGGGTAAATGGTCAGGTTCCGAAAAATTCCTCTCGGCGATCAGTGGGACCTCAACTAACCAAGCATCATGTGCCTAGCATTCTTCGAGTGGATAGCTTGGCATGTGACGCTGACGTTAAGGCGTGTACGCTGGAGCAACCCGGTTACCTGTTTCACTAGAAGTAAAGCTTGGGTCTGACGTTCCTTCTGAATTCGCAATTTCGTCGCTCGATCTATATCGCCAGGGTTCTTCGGATCGACTGTGTGGTTGATCGTAAACGTCAGCTATGATGTCTAAAACATGACTGAAGTTATGCCACGTACCCTTCGAATCAGTCTCCATAACAGTTGTCACGAAGAGCTCATCACCGTCTCGGGCGACGGTGCCTGCAGGCAAATGAAAATCAATCCAACAAGCTAATATCCAGTGTGAATATTTGACTCACCGATCGCCCATTCGATGGCATACCCACTCTCCTCACTAAGATCACTTAGCACAACATAGCTTCTGCTACGCTTGCCAATCTGTTCGAGCGCTCCTTCTGGGTCTCCATGGGTCAGAGTGATGGTGCAGCGATTGCGGCCGAACTCCGGACGCGATATGACTAAGGGAAGAGGGTCATTGCGAAGAGATTTGCGACGCTTGGGAGCGGCAGGGCCATCTGCAGCAGGGGTGGGGGGGCGTCGTAAGGCTTCAGGCTGCGTGAAAAGTGGCTCGGGAGGTCGAATGACATTAGGACCTATAATGCAGACACGGGTTAGCATAGCGCACCCAGTGGTACGAGAATTCGTCTGACGGACCTTCTCCCAGGACATCCTGCTCGACTTCCTCTCCGAAACTGTCAGCGAAACTAGCACCGTCTCCTCCGGTGTTTGTACCACCACCGCCTAGACCTCCAGCATCACCCTCGAAATATACGGCATTTGCTTCGGTGTTCTTCTCCGTCTCCTCATCGAAAACATCCTCGACCCACCCGTCCTCCCCGACGACCTCACGCGACAAAGCATCATCATCGTATTCCGTCTCTGTCTCTGCGTCGTCCTCGTCTTCGTCCTCGTCTTCATCGTCCGATGCATCTCCCTTCTTCGCTCGTGTGAAGGCGCTGTCTCGAGGTCGATATTTAACGTCGGCGTCACTTTCGCCACCAGGATCACTGAGTGCGCCAACCGGTGGCGAGGAGTCTCTACCCTGACGAGTCGCACTTGATCGTCTCCTCGTTCGGAAAAACGGTGAGATGCTTCTAGTCTTGCTCTTCGTGGTGATCTTCGAGCCTTTCGATGACCTCTCACCGCTTGATCTTCCTCTCGAGCCGAAGAAAGTCATGTTAGAGATGTCCGCTGCTTTAGTGGCCGGCGGCGAGTTGACCGTAGGAGGGGTGGCTACACCCGACACAGTGATAGCTGGTGGCGGCACCTGCGTTCCAACGGGTTTAGATGTGTGAATCATGCTAGACGCCCCTGCTTGAGCTGCCGTCGGATGTGCGATAGAAGCTGCTCTACGACCAAGGAGAGCCAAAGCACTCCCTGTGGCCCCCGAAGGACCGGTATTCACAAAGGAGGAATCTTTGCTGGTGCGTCTCGACCTATCCATCGCAGCAAGAATGAGATCCGATGCCTGATCATTATCATTGAAAGAATCATGGTTCGATTTCGAGGTTGGTAAATTGTGGTTGGTGGTTTCGAGAGGTGGCGAGGCAGTAGTAGGAGAATCAGTCAAAAGATCGTCAGTAAAATATACTCTAGAACCTGATCTTCCACGTCGTCTATGTGCATTCGAGTCTCTATCCTCCGGTTTCCCATCAATCTCCGCCTCGCTAGATGAATGTCGTCTCTCATATGATGGAGGTTTCGGCCCCTTCCTCGAGGTGGTCAAACGTTTAATTATCTCGATGCCAGCGGAGACCTTTTCCTTTCCCTTGATTGCTAATGAAGTCCGTTTCGGTTCCGCTTCATCCTCCGCGTCTCCATCACCGAAAAGCGAGGAATGCAGTGGAGAAGGAGAGCTGGATGCGGAGGCTGATCGACAAGGCGTAGCAGCGGACGAATCGGTCGGTGTATCCGTAAGAAACAACGAATTCTTGGAACCACTGTGAATCTTCGCAGCTTTTGAAGTCTCGTGTTGGTGATCGGTAGCGTGCGATGCTCCGATCTCAGGACCACCAAAAGTTTCATCTGCTTCGATAGTTTCCGTGCCTTCTCCGCGGATTGGGCAAACGGTGATGCTTCCTCCATCTCTCTCCGTACCATCTACTCGATAAGTCTCCTCGTGTCTTCCGACACACTCATTCAAATCCAACTCGGATAACTCGGGCTCCAACCTTTTCTCTATCTCCATCTGACCATCAATACCCCCATGT
This sequence comes from Cryptococcus sp. T15_22C, assembly GCA_017654825.1. Taxonomy (NCBI): domain Eukaryota; kingdom Fungi; phylum Basidiomycota; class Tremellomycetes; order Tremellales; family Cryptococcaceae; genus Cryptococcus; species Cryptococcus sp. T15_22C. The sequence goes on along the minus strand of JADPYA010000222.1, from coordinate 215,197 downwards.
TCTGGTATCATGAATAGAGGAGAACCGGCTTTACGACTTGTATTTGTGATGAAAGAATTGATTTCTGGGGATCGACCAGGTGATAATGTTGCGAGACGAGGTGAGGAAGTTGGGGATGATAGGAGGAAGGGTTGAGGAGAGGTTGGTTTGATGGGTGGTGTTCTCGTTGAATCCGGTGTCGATGGATTATCCATGATAGCACGACCACGACCACGACCACGACCACGACCACGACCACCACCACCCTGATCATTCTCAACTTCCGTTCCACGCTCCTTGATCTCTCTCAAATCCCGATCTCCAAATGTATCTACATTCTCAATGCCTCCATCCACTTGGCACCTATCCTTCCCGGATATTCTCGCAAGTAGCGACCTGCCAGACCTGAACCTCGTATCACCCGGAAAGTTCATACTCGGCCTTTCATCGGAATCTCTTCTCCTCTTCGTGTCGACCGCTCCTCTCTCGCTAGACGTAGAACCAGGAATACTCACCTGCGATAAATAGATAAAAAGGCAAGATAATCATATCAGCAATTAATCTACTTTGGCGACATCAGGGAAGGAAGGGAAAGGACACTCACCTCATCGCGATCCGCCTTTCCTGAAAAGACTTTACGGCGAAACGATGAGGTCCAGTCGGAAGGAGGAGTGGGGAGAGAGACGGAGCGGGTGAATGGAGCCATTGGAGGAGGAGCAGAGTAGAGAACAGAGAACAGAGATAAAATGATGTTGTTGAGGATATATGAATAGGGATGAAAGAGTTGATGATGCCACGAGTGCAAAAGGACTTCATATCAGCTTTCCCGTCCGAGACAACGACGATCGATACCACTTCGGACCATCCTTTGACTCCGTATCACTCCTCTTAATTCCACGCGACAAAACTCACCAAACTCTGCAGCCCTATCTACATTATTGTTGTTCTTCTACTTCATCCACACATTCATCCCGGTATCAAGGGAAAGCACATACAATCAAGAGTCACGACAAGCAATCATCAGTATACCTCACGTTTCGACGACATCCAACGTCACATCACATTCCATCCCGAAGACAAGCTAGTACCGATTCATCCGACTGGTAATCCCACTCACAACTAAAGCATACCTAGCCGTCCTATCCGATATTCCCAGCTGTGTCAATTTCTCAACCAAATCTTGGGGTACATTCGCGCCTGTTAGAGACGGTTGAGAAGGGAAGACGCTATTGGTGGGTGACGATCCAAAGAGGGAGTTGGGTCGGGACATGGTTGGGTGGTGAAGTATATGTGATGGGGAGTGTTGCACAATGTTCGTTGTTCGAGATGATCACCGTCGTTCCCCGATCACCCGGCGCCTCCGCATTCCCGTTATCGCGGGTCCAGGCCCAGGGCCACCGACAAGCGGAACCTTTTTCAAACCACAGCCCAAAAGGATGTCGTAGGCTGGAATCCGTCATGGGCAAAACATCGTTGTGCTGAGGAAATACATCGCTAGGCAACTTGGATCTCTAAAGGATTTCTAGGCATTACCTCCTTCGCCGTCACTACGATTCATCGCATCATCGAAAAAGGTACTGCCCCCGCCCAACCTTGCTTGAGCCCGTCTGAGGAACACCTTCAAGGCGGCGCAGTGCAAGGCTTCTTTTCTTGCGCCAGATGCATTTAGCCCTGTTAATATCCTTTCCAACCATGTCGCTAAGCGTTTTGACAGCCTTATCGTCGCGGTCCCGGAGGCACCCTGCCCAGCAACCACCACCAACTGACTTGGGACCAGATTCAGTCATGGATACTGCAGTGACGTCGCCTATTGACAGATAGATGCATTAGCAAACCATCGCTTGATACTTTGAATGGCCTCTTACCCATCAACTCTTTGTCAGGCTTGGATACGGTCGCCAGACTCTTCTATAGACTGCGTTGTGTCCGATCCCAGGTACTGCGTCCGATCTTCGAACCCCTCCCTTTCTCAGACGGTGGCAAACCGGACGTCTCTCTCGGCTCTGTTGGACCTTGGGTGCTGCGACTGTGTCCATATTACGGGTGAAAACGATTCTGATTGTGATTTGGGAGTTCTTGAAATACGGTTGTGGAATTTGTGAAAGTGTGAAGACAAGAAATTAGAACGGATGTGTATCTCTAAGATACAGCCAGGATATGAGGAGATATCATATCTCCAGATAGCGTCCTTTAAATGAATTTCAACTCAGCAACATCTTCCATTTCAGGAATTTTTTGACTTGGTGTTTCAGAAGTGTAATTTCGTGGAGGGCTGCTGCACGAGCTATCGGGGACACTCCCTTGATGGTAAGGGAGAATCTGAACAGCCTGATTAGCGGGTTATCGTTCGCTGTACCGCGAGTGCGAAAGCAACGTTTGGCGCCTTTCTCCGCGAATGACCCTGGCCATTTCATCCTCACGTCTCACTTATGTCTCGACCGCATCATCCATTCTCAACTTGACATTGGTATCGTACACACTGTTACCGGCAGATCTGGGCGGAATCGCCATTCGAGCGAAGAGCGGGAAAAGTAGAGTACCTGTTGAGGCATAGAGCTAGTAGTCTTCTGATAGAATGAAACGTCTTGGAGTTCTCCTTTATCCTCGTTGTGGCCACTATCGGCCTCATCATCGTCCTGGTACCTTGTAATTGTTTCCCTGATGTTGACAGTCTCAAGGCCATTCGCGAGGGAAGTACCCCCTCATTTTCGACGGGTCTGCAGGGGTATTGGCAAAAAACTGGATGCGGTGCACAGACAGATTCGGCAGGACGACCGGTCCAGGTTCTCACATAGGAGTAGTAGCTTCAAAATTGGTTCGTCAAACGCAAGGTGCAGAATTCGCCTGGTCGATTGTAAAAGGTTTCATACCGCCAGGTCGGTTAGTAACCTTGTCACTTTTCAAGGCACCGCGGAGAAAACACGAACACTACAGCTTCGGCTTGGCTTCATACCACTCTACTTCGGTATCCAATTTCCGTCCTCCTCACTGAATCATGTCCGACAACATCCCCACCACCCATCTGCAACTTCGCATAGGCGATCGCTACCTCCACGTCGCTTCCTCCGAGCCATGTACGCTTCGCTTCATCGGTCACCTCCCTTCAACGTCTGACGCGTCTGCAACTTGGCTGGGCGTCGAATGGGATAATGCATCTCGGGGGAAGCATAGTGGGACTCACCAGGGTGTGAGCTACTTCAGCACAAAGCAAGAGGGTGCTGGGAGCTTTATTAAGCTGCCGGACGCGGGATCTTCCAAAGGGAAAGGGAAGGACGTCCTCAGACGTGGTGTCAAGCTCTGGGATGCTATACTGGATCGATATCTACCAGAGGAAGAAGAAGATGGACAGCCTTTAACGCTAGGAAGCTCAAATGGAGTTATAAAAGTAGAAATGCCGAGGTTGGAAAGAATCAAGCTTGGTGTGGCTGATCTGAGACGGATGAAGGAAATTGGATTGGAGCGAAGATGGGTATCAGAATTAGGCAATGGGCCGGAAGGCATAGTCCTCGAATGCGAGTAGCAATCTCGATAGGAGTGGAATACAAAATATGCTGACATCCACATTTTCTCCTTCGTATAGCACTACGCATCCTCGACATCTCTTACAACCTCATCACTACCTGGCAAGACCTCGCTAAAATATGTTCAACTCTTCCAGCTCTCACGGTCCTAGTGATCAGGTGAGTCGATAGGCTGATTTGCTCAACCGGGATTCAGCTTAGTCTTCGTCACTCTTTTGTAGCCACTCTCGAATCAGATCGCCCGAAATTTCAGCTTTGCTTCAAGATAATTCGTTCGCTCAATTAGAACAATTACATTTGACGAACAGTTTGCTATCGTGGTCCGAGGTGAGCTGACGGTCACAATCACACAGTCCCGTCTCTGTGTGCTGATGAATCATCCACAAACAAACCAGATCCTCGCATTATCACCACTGTTCCCAAACCTACATGCGCTCGACGTTGCTCGTAATCCATTGATCTTATCGGATCTACCAAGCGACTCAGCGGGAGATGCTTGGTCCGGGATTAGGTATTTGGACGTCTCAGATTGTGGAATCACAGTTTGGGAAGACGTGGTGAATGCTTTAGGGGGACTGCGGTCGTGAGTGGTTCTCTTATGCGTTCGTGAAATGAGGTGTTGATGAGGTGTATTCCCAACAGGCTGGAGACCATCAACCTTTCTCGGAATGCATTTACTACCATAACTTTACCATCATTATCGACGTCAACAACGACAACAACCTCGTCATCGTCTGCATCTACATTCAAAAACCTTCATTCGCTCATAATACAGCAGTGCTCTGTCGAGTCGTATCTCTCCCTTGAGCATCTCAATGACTGGCTTGGGCGACGCTTTACGAATCTGCGAATGTCCCTGGTAGACAAGCCTCGGGAGGGAGGATTTGCGTTCGGTGAGAGAGAGGATAGAGCACTGGTCATCGCCTGCTTGGAGGGGCTAGACGAGCTGAATGGATCGACGGTGAGTGGTTCCGGGAGTAGGGGATTCAATGGCTGAGCTGATTCACTTGGTCTGATACAGGTGTCGAAGAAGGAACGAGCAGACGCTGAAAGATACTACGTGTCAAGGATGACCCATCGGGATGCGGAACAACGCACAAACCGCTGGGCACACCTGTGTGGCTGTGAGACAAGGAGCCTTACTGAAGTTCACTAAACTCCGTCTGATCCTTATCTCCTTATCTCACATTTTCAGCCTCCGAGAGGTCCCTCGGGTCGGCAGCTCCCCCGAATGGTCCAGGTGCATTGCGGAGTCGAATGATCGGTAGGTGGCCCGGGCTATGAGCGGAGATCAAATTCTAACCGCGATCCCAGCAGATCTCGAAATCGTACCAGATGACTATCTAAGCCAGCCGTCATTTACCCTCTCCCTTCTCCCGTCCTCGCCTATCCGGCTCCTCAGGACCAAAATTACGAGAAAACTCGCATTACCTATCACCGCGGAGTTGAAGCTGAGTGCCGGGTGTTCAAGTGGAGACCTTGATAGGCGAGAGCTGGACTTGAATGATGAAAGGCAGACTGTGGATGAGCTTGGGCTTGCGGGAGGTGATTCAATCAACGTCGGAGTGTACTAAAGACCGTCGAAGCGCACCGCCCCGAAATTTCGATCTAGCACGAATCAGATCGTCGAGTCGCGGTGCTCTTCTAAATGAGGCGAAATCGCAATTTCGGTCTGCAAAAACCCATTTACTTCGCAAGGTCCGGCGGATAAGTTAGACGAGCTGACGAACCGTCTGAGGACCACATCTCAAAGGATGAATCCCTACCTTGGACGGACCGTTTGATCGAAACCTTCTTGCGGACAGCCGCTCGTAGGCTTAGGCGGATCGGGTTGGATTTCACTTTGGGCCTGGATCAAATGCATCGTACCAACACCAAGCATAATTGTAGAATTCGGTGGCACGGGATTGGGAGGCACATCCCATCATGCATGAGTCCCGAAACATGAAGAATTTTATATCGTGCCTGGGGAAAACGGGGTTCCACTTCTGCCACAGATTCCAGAGGCGCACGTCAATTTCGTAGGTATCTAGATTCGTGACGGCTGTACTGCATATACATCTGCAGTTCTATATCGCGGAGTAGCCTCCTCCCCTCTACGCCTTTTCTCGTTTCCTCCTCCCTCCAGTCCACACTTTAAGCCAACCACGTGTCCCTTTGAACATCCGAAGCAGCGTCAAGGTCAGACGGCCAGATGGTAGGGACTTCGAGGTCTTGGACAGTTTACGGCAGCTTGAAAGATGGGCCATTGCGCAATCAGTCTGCTGGGGATTTTCTTGAAGTCCCGCCGTGAATTGCGCCGAAACGTGACGTTGTCGACAATGCTTCACCAGGATCCTCCGAAGGACCACACCGAGGAGAGAAGGTCATTGCCCTCCCGGTCGCACCGTAGATAGACTCCCCTGGGATCCGGTAACGCAGTTTGGTAACCGTCTGGACGTTGTCGAAAGTTTTTCATCTTATTGGGCAGATATGGATCGAGATCGGGTTTCTCAAGATAAAAAGAAGGAAATGTATCTTCTCAGACGACGCCATTGCGACGGCAGTTGCAGTCTAGCAGTGAGGTGCCAAAGAACGACCTGCCTTCAAAGAAAGGCCAGGAGAAGTGACGTTAAGTGCCCCAGCTGGCAGTCCTCTCTATGCAGGGCTCGGCGGCTGGCGGCCTACGAGCATGTGCTAGACTCTTCTTGATTCCTGACCACATGAGTTCCTCATCCATTCCCTGATGGTGATTTCAGCCGGTGGATTGAGTGACTGTCGGTTTCACAGCTATGGCGTGGAGGATATAGTCCATCCAAGCCCTATATTCTCACCGCCAAAGCCGCTCCAGACGTCCACCAGTGGGGCAATTCGATCAGAGACAGAAATATAGCATTCCTCGCTGGATCTTTGACTGCCCCTTTGAAGACCGCGCCGTCGACGACACCTGTCTTCCTCAGTTCGCCAACAAGTGCCTCCAGGGATCCTCGAAGAAGGAATCCTTATAATATCCTTGAGCTTCACTGCCCTCACCTGCGCCAGCGCCGTTGAAGCGAGGCCTCTGTGTGATAGGCGTATATTTTCAGCCAGACAATTCTCGGACTTGTGACTTCGCCTGACCACCTACTTTCGCCGCTGGGCCACCGTCAGCATGTCCTCCCCTTGCACCGCCACGCATTGCCGGACCACCTCGCATCCCACGTCCTCCTCTGCCACCGCCACGACCTCCGAAACCGCCTCCTCCCCTGCCACGCATGGCATTGTTGTGTTGATGTTGATGCTGCGGCGGTGCTGCGTTGCGACTGTTGGACGAGCCGAAGGCCATAGGGAGACCGAGTGATTCCATTGTGATGCGTTGATAGATGATAATTTGTGGATGTATTGACACTGAGGCGTTCGCGATGTTTCGCTGAAGTCTCCGTGGACGGCAACCCACAGAAAAGTCACGTGCCTGCACTCTTCCACCTGCCCTGCCACCAAGCTTCATCAACGATTCATGATCGATCTAGGTATTACAAGGATAGCGTCGAAAGAGTCGTCGTTCGTGGCCTTCTCTATCCGGTCGTCGCAACAATTTATGCAAAGTACTGTAAAGAAGGAACGGCAAAACTTTAGCCAGTATCCTGAATCGAGCGGCCTAACGACGGGACTCACGAAGTGGTCATTCTTCTTCTTCGCTTGAACCTCAAGGATACCACTGATAAGCGAAGCATGTTAGTGGATGCGACGATCAATTTGCTGTGGCTACCAGGAAGACTCACCCATGGAAGTGCTCGTGATTCAACTCCTTGGCACCCTCTCGCAATGCCAACATACCAGCCTCGACACAGACGGCTTTCAATTGCGCGCTGTTCAATTACGCAGTCACTTCATCCATCAGCACTATCTCTGAAAACCGAAGGTTGTCCGTAGACCTACCCATTGAACTCATCCGTACTCCTTGCCAACTCCTCGAAATTGACCGCGGAGTTGACATTCATCTTCCTCGCGTGAATCTGCATGATCCTCACTCTAGCTTCCTCGTTGGGTAGAGGGAATTCGATCTTACGATCTAGACGACCGGAACGGAGGAGTGCGGGATCAAGGATATCAATTCGGTTGGTCGCAGCGATAACCTTGATCGAGGTGAAAATCTCATCAGTCTGTCTGATTTTGTTTGACGCTTTGACGAAGAAATCTGACTCACCTTGATCCTCTCATCACTCGAGAAACCATCCAACTGATTCAACAACTCCAACATGGTCCTCTGAACCTCCCTATCTCCACTCTTATCCGAATCGAATCGCTTGGTTCCGATAGCATCCAACTCATCGATGAAGATGATGGCTGGTGCTTTCTCTTTCGCTAGTTCGAAGGCATCACGTACAAGCTTGGCACCGTCACCGATGAACATCTGAGGAGGAACAGAAGGTTCAGTTCCGAGCTGGAAGACATTGGACCATGTGGAAGTTTAGCTCACCTGAACCAATGATGGTCCTGCCAACTTCAAGTAACAAGCATTGGTCTGGGCCGCACAAGCCCTAGCAAGCAGAGTCTTCCCCGTTCCTATTCCAAGTAAACAGAGAGCATACTATCAGCTGACAGAGTCGATGCAGACACCCAGTACAAAACAAAAGCCTCTCACCTGGCGGTCCATACATCAGACAACCCTTTGGCGGCTTGATACCCAGGATCTTGAATTTGTCTGCTTGCTGCATGGGTAGAACACTGCATGGGTTCATAGAATAGTAAGAACACTGCTTATGGAGCAATAACGAAAACTCTTCACTCACATGGCTTCTACCAACTCCTCAATCTGCTTATCCAAACCTCCAATATCCGTATATGTCTCCGTCGGTCTCTCGTCCACCTCCATAGCCTTGACTCGAGAGTCGTACTCTAATCAAAAGGTGGGGATTGTCGTTAGCTTTGTCACCCAAAGATGGAAACAGGAAACGATGAACGGACCGGCAGGTAAAGTGTCTAGAATGAGGTATGAATCCTTGTTTACACCGATCAGATCTCCTGGCTTGAGTTTCTCAGCTGGTACGAGACCGATCATGGGAAGGAAGACGGTCTGATAAATGAGCAGGAGTATAAAGACGAGTTAATGGTCATATAATCATTCCCTCGTTCGTCGAGTCAACTCACCTGCCTTGAACTCGTTTTGATAACAGCACACTTGCCCTTCTTCGCGTTGTGTTCATTCTTGACTGCGCCATCCTCTTCACCCTCGTCATCGACATCAAGAAGCTGGAAAAGTGACCATCGAAATCTGTTCAGCATTCCGATAAGTGTAGAGGTATTCGTGATAACAGACTCACCTCGACGACGTTCCCGACCAAATAAGGCAACACTTTATTCTGCTTGATCTTAGCGGCGTTCTCTTTAATTTTCTCATCCATTTGATTACGCTCATGAGATAAACGAAGGTGTTCCTGTCGCATCATCTGAGTAAGGGTACGGGCAATGATACGGAGAAGAATACAGCCACGCGGAACACGGAAACGAACGACTCGAACCGTCAGCTTTGCTTCTCCGTTGATACACCATCCAGTGATCCACGGTCAAAAATACATACCTTGACTTCATTCTCTATCAGTCTCGCTTGTAGTCTAATAGTCTCTACATCACCCGACATGACATGTTCCGGTATATCAGCATAGGGATTAACCTCTTCAGGTTTTTCCTCGGACATCTTGACGTCTCCGTCGGTGTCTGCTGGCGCGGAGGTGGATCCATCGGTGGTTGTTGGTTTCTCAGCGGGAATCGTGGTGGAGGGACCAGCTGGTGGTTCGAAGGGTGGTGCGGACATGATGATAGAAGGGTTTTCGGTGTGGTGCAATGTCATCGACTCGAAGCCCTGTCCTGAGCTCCCAATCCACCCAACCACTCTCTCTCTCTGAGCTTACGCGTTGCCCGTTCGATTGCCACGTCATGGGTTACTCTCCCCGCTCAAATCGCCGCAGCGAAGCACGTGAAATGTCTTACGGCTTCCAAGCCCCATCAAGTCAGTTAGTCGCCCATTGTCCGTGTCGACGGCACACAACAATGGCTGCTGCCAGACACAGATTCACTGGATATGGTTATATGATGGTCATCCCTCCCTCACGGCTCAGCTAACATCATCTTCTTATGCCAATATCCAACACCATGACCTCCTCTCCAACACTTCAGTCCTCCATCGACCCACCAACGTATCGACCACACGGTGACATTCCCAACACCCCCTTCGTAGTATCACTCATCTCCGCCCTCCTTGGCGGTCTATTCATCTCTAGTTTCGTCCTTAGCGTGTGTAACCTCCTAGGAGTGCAAGGTCTGTCCTGGGTTCAGCCACAGCTTGGTATATACCTCGCTGCATGGGGTCTCTTCCATCTGCTCGAGTTCTGGGTAACGGCCGTTTGGAATCCGGATAAGTTGAGCGTGGATGGTGGGTTGTTAGCGTACATGGAAGGAGGAGATGTACGCTGGCTGACACGGCCCCTCTTCAATTTCACACTTTCAGCCTTCCTTCTTAACAATGGCAAAGCATATCACGTCGCTCACTTGTTTGGTATAGCCGAATTCCTCGTCGAGAAGTATTATTGGCCACATGGATTCACAAATGGGTGGTGGAGCACGACAGGATGCTGGTTGATCGGTAAGTGGAGCGAGTCTTCCTTTTGTTCGTCCTACATCCTTCATATGACGAATCCCGAGCAACTTATGTAAACCCTATCCATTCATTTTCACAGCACTTCCCATCCTTGTCGTTGGCCAAATCCTCAGGTCCCTGGCTATGATACACGCAGCTCAATCATTCTCTCATCTTGTCGCACGAGGAAAAGAAAAAGAAGAGAAGCATGTGCTGGTCACATCGGGGATATATTCGTAGGTTTTACTGATTCGAAAGAGTGTTGTGTTTTGATACGACCATTTCGCTGAAACTAGAACGGATGACCATCCACAGCTTCTCTCGTCACCCCAGCTATACAGGGTTTTTCTACTGGGCTTTAGGAACACAATTATTACTTGGTAACCCCATCGCGTTCGTCGGATTCGCGAAGGTATTGGGTAACTTCTTTCAGGCTAGGATAAGAGGTAATTGTCAGAATTATAGACCACTCGTAAGGAGAATTAACCGCTGATGAGACCCTTTTTTTCGTTCAAATTTATCTTCAGATGAAGAACATCACCTTGTCAGATTCTTTGGTGATGATTACGTCGAGTACCGAAACCGGGTTGGGACTTGGTTGCCGTATGGACTGGTGAATGTAAAAGTAACATGAAGAGGGGGCAAGGGCAGGCTTCAACGAAATAAAGAAACTTCCTTTGGTCCTGGTGATCATTGACGTTCGATCTGTCTACCAATGTCATTTACCCAATACCATCAAATTACAAACCCGTGCACCCTATCCCTGACTCAACCCTCTCTCCCCCATTGCTGAATTCAGCAAGTCAACGATGAACCCTACACACGAAGCTCCTATAGCTATCCCAAGAATTAAAGAGCTAAACATCAATCCCACATCCCAGTACCTCGTATCATTGAGAGCCTGTCGTACAGCCAACGATGTCTGCTTTCGTGACGCCTCTAACGTGACCACACCACTCTTGCCTTCTTGACTTGACCAAATCTTCCCATTAGAATTTCCAGCTATAGGTGCATTTTGATCCACCAAATGAGTTAGACCTGGTAATCCAGAATGTACAGATTCCTTATTCTTCTCTTGCCAGTAACTCCTCAAGCCACCTGGTTGAATAGGTCCCGAAAATGATGGTGTAGGGGTATCACCATCATCATCGCCATCGTCTTCTCCGATGAAACCCATATCTTTACGTAGTTTCTTACGAGACCAGTCATCGAGAATCGGTCGTGGTCGAGAGTAGGTGAAGATGGGCATCGAGTATCCGCACGACTGGAGAAGAGAAGATGAAAGAGAAGACGAAGGCGAAAGGAGAACCCGTCAGTCGGTAGTCATTCGGTAGTCAGAAAATCAAATCTCGTCCCCCTTCGAAATAACTCACGCTGCCAACTTTATCGACTAGGACGGAAGTGTGGAACGATTTATCAGCAAAAGTGTTGGCTGGCGAATAATATCTGCCTTGACGACTTAGACTCACTATCCATTACGATCACGGCTCGGCAACCAGGTCGGATCCTTGAATCGCCTTTGGGCAGGAACTGTAGATCAAGAACGAGGATACAGAATTGCGTTAGTTCGCACTGTCGAAATGGAAGGTCGTATGTTGGAGTCAATAAGTCAATAGTCTGCTCACTTGTTCGAACTCGTCCTCATTCCTCTCGATGACTCGGCCTATATATAGGAGCATAAATAGTTGCGCATCAGCTTATCTGCGTTTACCCTGTAAGGATGTCTGACCTCTAGTATAGGACGATTCATGCGGGATTTCCAAAGTACGCAGGGAATCACTCACCCGTTCCGAACAACCTGACTATTCTTGGTCCTCCTTCCTCGATCTGAACGAACATGATCGTCATTCGACCGTTGGAAGGTTGATTAAGGTGGGAGATGGTCTCGATACCTAGAGGAAAAAAGATATTCTGATCAGCTACGAGTAGAGGTGAGGAGAGGAAGTTTTGGAAGGAGATCACTCACCGCTTCCTGTAAGATCTTGGTCTGCCATGTTGCTCCACACGATCAACTATTGGCTCCTTCCATCCTCAACCCTTCCCAGTCTCACTCACACCATACTTTGTTCGGATTAATGATCTCGAATAATCCTTCCATCTCTTTAGGACTGACGTTGACCCTTCCATCTGCTTCCAGAGGTGATGTACCGACGAAGAAGAGGTGTTGGCGTTTGATCCATTCGATGATGTTCTCTGGGATAGAATCGTAGAAGCTGATGGAGAGAAGCAAGCGGAGAGCGGAGAGTGGTGAGGGAGGATCAGCAGGTAAATGGACGGGAGGACAGAGGGCAAGACTCACGAGCCCATGATTGAATTATCGTGGCAGGCTAGGGATGTGTTGACAGAGGTGTAGATGTGTGGTAATAATCTTATTACATTTACATTCGATGACTTGATAAAGGAGTGATCGCCGCTCCGTCGCGCCGAGGATAAACCTCGGATGTGTGCGGGGTTCCCTCTAGGCGGCGCGGGGAAAGATCAACCGGGGGAGTGTGGGGTTGTGTATCTTTAAGGGGTTACAATACAGTTCATGTTCCTATCTTCCGCAATACAATCGTATCCTGGTGCATCAATCCCTTCCGAGCTCCTTGGGCCTTGGCCTCAGCTTCGAGTCGCTATGAAGCTGAGCAGGTTGATGCCCATAGTAGATTGCCCGATGCTGGCGACTGGGCGAGATCTCTCGCTGAGGTATCGGCCATGTCTCACCAGGTGGTCCGTTCGGTTCTTGAGCGTTGCCAGGTCCCGTGGCAGTCATAGGTTGGCTGAGGAGGACTTCGTGAAACGGTTGTGACTGATATTGGGGATCCATGTGTTGACGAGTGAGACAAGGCTTTTGCTCATGAGACGGCGGTCGGAACTTGGGGTATCGACTTGATCCTTGGTAAAGCTGGGAAGGGAGATCCGTGTCCACTGTCAGAATGTTACCACGTTCCGGTCTTCGAGAGCTCTCGCCACGCGTCGTGAGGTCTCGTGTCCGACCTCGAAGTTCGTCTACTTGAGAATCCTCCATTCCGAGTCCAGAGATGAGCTGTTCCAACTCTCCCATCAGTGGTCTCGACTGAACCCTTGTTCACGGGGATAGATCGTAGAGGCCCTCTTGTGGGAAAGGTGATGAAGAATCACGTTGTCTAAGGGAAGATAGTCGATCACGTTCACGTCCTTGACCTCTTGGCGTTGCTGATCGCAGTTGAATTGTCGTTTCTGCCGGACGTCCAAGTGGCGATTTAGCATTGGAAAGACGTCGTGAGAGTGGCGGCGAGGTAGTGGGTCCCTGGGAATAGCTGCGGTGGGTACGAGATGAATCTTTCTGGTGATGATGATGACGATGATGATGATCTCCACTGATCACTCGTTCCCTGACATTCTTCGAATCGTGATAGTATGGAGAGTGGTCGACACCCGAAACCTCCGAGTCGACCATTGACAACCTTCTCGCCCCACTTTCCCTCACCTTCCTATCTTCCCTCGTTGACCTATCACATTCATCACAAGAGGAGTCATCTCGATGTTCCTGTGTGATCTGTCGAGTGTGCCTGGTGTACGACTGCATTGCCGGCAGGTTGCTGCGCAAGCTTCTCCCACCTAGAGTGGCATTCGGGGACATCGAAGGATGATACATACGCATGCTGGGTGCTATCGAAGGATAGCCACCAAGGCCGACACCAGGAGCAGGAAGGTAAGTAGGAACCAAATTATCCCTTCCACCTCCATAATCGACAACGGGGGACTGCGCCATCATAGAAGGATAATAACCTGGGTTCACGGCGGGATTAGGTGCATAGGATGTATTGTAAGCTCCCCTTACACCGGCTGTCGAAAGCGAGTTCTGTTGAATGTAGGGGTCTGGTAGACGTCGCGTTTGTCAAGCCAAAGCAGGGTTTTGACATCCCAAATTTGGGGTCTACTCACTGGCAACTCCGTTGCTGAGGACAGCCCCAATCCGTTTCCCCCCTGGAGGCATCGTGGAGTTCATCATCGACATTGCTGCGGCTGGTATTATACCCGACATGGACGGTGGATGCATATAGGAGGCAGACATGTTCAGAGAGTGTGGATGGTTCGGCGGATTGATGATATATGGCCCTCTTTTGACAAAGTGGGAAGGTGGAAGTGAGAACTAACGCCCAGCGTGTGCAAGTGTCAGAATGCTTACGGGTTGACCGACTGCGAGGGGTGGAGAAGGAGGTGCTGTTAGCGAGAAATTGATAGCGAGCATGAGCTGATACCGTTGCTTACTTGGAACGGTGCTGCGTTTGTTTCACGGGGAGCAATCAGCTTTAGGTCGACGCAGGAAACCAATGCTGGGCTCTTGGCGGCTGACTCACTCGGGTACAGGTTGACAGGCATATTGGTAGAGTGTGGTGATAATATGCGCTATGAGGGAGATGATACTCGAGAGGCGGTATTGCTGTTTGACCAGGCATCGTATTCACTCCAACAAGGTCCCTCCTCCCATTCGTCAACCAACCATTTGGCAGAGGGAAATGAAAGGCATTACCTCAAACCTCTGATTAGCGAAGCGAATATCCAGGCGATCCTTTGATTGACACATTACCCCTAAAGGGATTCAGTGTGAAATTGAACAGTGGGAAACGATCAATGTGGTAGTCGTCGATGAGACCCTGGTCGATGTTTGACATGGGGATCTCATGTTAAAGTGGCCATCCCAGGCCAATGGTTCCCCAAGTACAACAGAGGAGCTGGATAGGACGAAATTGTCCAGCATTTGCCATCTTCAACATGTTTCACTGCCAAAACTGCACAAAAGCCGTCCTGGGCCCTTCCAGCTCGTTCCAGTGGCGATTCGCCACCGCAAGAATATATCCGCGGATGAGCTTATAATTTCCTTTCTAGAAAAGTCAGCCGAATAGCAGCGATTCCATTCGTTTCGTCATCGACATCGTCAACGACATCGATAAAGTAGTTCATGAGAGTGGATATCTGTGACATAGCCATCCGACGCACCTATACTGCGGGTACACTCCTTCATCGACGGACTTTCACCTCGTAATCATGCCTCCAAGACTACCCATTCGGATTCTTTCCGCCTCTTGTCCGGTTACAAGCGGAGCTGCACCATGCTATCACGCTTACCAGTCTACGAGCTCATGCACTGGCATTCAATCTCATCCTTACTCAACTAGCATAGCTTCAACCTCGAGGGTGAAGCTAAATGACGCTCGTCGCGAGAGTATCTCCAGGCACACGGTGAGTCAAGAGAAGTTCTCTTTTTTTCCCTTGAGTGTCAATCCTGGCTCCTGTTGACAAGTCGATTCGCTCAGCGCTCGTTCCACTCGACGAATCGTACGGAAGCATCCGATAAAAACCCTTACGATGTTCTAGGTGTCAAGAAGGACGCTTCGGCATCAGAGATTAAGAAGGGGTATTACCAAGTGAGTCAAGGCCTAGGGTTTTGCAGCCGTTCCGATTCTGATGTCACCAATCATCTTGACAGCTTGCCAAGAAGTGGCATCCTGACACCAATCAGGACAAGGGAGCCAATGAACGCTTCATGGAAATCCAAGAAGCGTATGACGTGAGAAACTACTAGATCAATGATTGGGACTTCACTGCTAATGACACCTTGCATACTACCTGCAGACTCTTTCTGATGAGGGCAAGCGCTCCGCTTACGACAAATACGGATCCGCATCTCAGCAGCCAGGATTTGATCCAGATGCTTTCAACCGTGCTCCGTACGGTTCCGGTGGATTCGGCGGATTCCAAGACTTCTCCGGAGGCTTCGGCGGCGGCGCCGGTGGACGAGCCGGGTCACCCAACGACCTGTTCGAGTCGCTTTTTGGCGCATTCCGCGCTGGAGGAGGTGGTGGTGGCATGGGCGGCGGTCCAGGTATGGGAGGCCGGAACGTTCAATACCGTGGCGAGGACATCGAAGCTACGGTTACTATATCCTTCATGGAATCCTGCTCTGGCGCCTCGAAGACCATATCCGTGACCCCGATTGTAGAGTGCAAGACTTGTACTGGAAGTGGGTTGCGTGAAGGCAAGAAACGAACGGCATGTCAGCAATGCCGTGGAACAGGTCAGCAGACTTTCAGCCTTCAAGGAATGATGATGGCTAGCACTTGTCCATCATGTGGTGGAAGTGGGAGTCAGATCCCACGAGATGCCAAGTGTCCAAGCTGTGAAGGCGTTGGTAGGGTGAAGGAGAAGAAGACTATCCAGGTGGATATCCCAGCCGGTGAGTGAGAGCGATTACTTGTCGTATATTGGCTTTCTGACGGGAATGTATACAACAGGCATCGAGGACGGAATGAAGATTCGCTTGCCAACCGATGGGGACATTCCCTTGTCAGGGCCTGGCACTCCAGGAGATCTCCTTGTCCGTGTTAACGTCATCCCTTCCAAGACATTCCGACGTCAAGGATCAAACCTGTACCACCAGTCTACTATTCCGATCCACATCGCCTTACTCGGCGGTAAGATGCGGATACCTACCCTTGAAGGTGACGTTGAGGTCAAGATCAAGACAGGAACGAGTGATGGTGAGGAAGCCGTTATGAAGGGGAGGGGAGTGAAGTCCGTTTACGGGAAGGAGAGGGGTGATCTCGTGATCAACTGGAAATTGGCATTGCCTAGGTGAGCATTGAGTGGCCCGATAGTGTTATATATGAAACTTCACTAATCCTCTAAACTCCCAGATCCTTGACTCCTCGCCAGCGCGAGATTTTGCAAGCTTACGCTGACGATGTCGAAGGTCGACCGTACTTCTTCACGACTAAGCCACCCTCAGCAGCAAGTTCTCAACCAAATGGTACGACTGCACCCTCCTCTTCTTCACCCCCTCCCCAGTCGCGTGATACCAAGACGCCGAAAGCCGATGCCAAGGTGTCCGCGCGAGAGGACACGCAGACCACTCCCGTAGACCGAGCTGGCTCCGAAAAAGACCACGGTTTCATCGGTGGCCTGTTCAGCGGAGTGAAGAGTGCGTTCGGCGTAGGTGACAAGCGTTAACGAAGTGTTTTTTCTTTCCTTGCATTCACATGTTCGTTCCGTTCCCCTCTGGCCTACCGATCGGATTCGTGTTTTGACATTTGGCTCGCCCACCCACAGTCCCCGGTGATTCCGCGAGTGCAAAAGCAGCCACAGTGAAGGAGGGCGCATCGGAGGAGCCAGTTATAGAGCAGGTTGGCTCTAGGAGCAAGGCAGGGATGCCACAAGAAGCGGAGCCGGAACTAGAGTCGCCGAAGCGAGCTGCCAACTCGAATGCATGAAAACACCACTCAAATCAAGAATTGTAAAGAGCCCAATGCTTTTTGCTTATGCATATATTTGCCAAATTACAACCTCCTTTTATACTCTACTTCTCCTGGTCGGACATCTGAATGACCGACATCAGCTCCTGTGGCAGAATTCATGCAGAAGACTTGAGATTACGGCATGTTGAAGGTAGGTCCTCTTCGTCGAATACCACGTCGTCGTCCGGCGAAGGTCGTATCGACTCGTATGTCACTCTATAAGCTGCTACAGCGAGGATCTGCAGTGGCGTAAACGTCCCGTCACCGCTGACCAGGATTTTGGGCATGGCGTAGTTCAACGATCGTTTCCACTGCCTCTTTCCAGGCCTTTTTCAAGGGTCCTAGCAAAAAATGACTGATCAATATTCACGGCGAGCACTTTAAAGCTTCCCACTCACCTTCACATCTGGCTCTTTTGCACGCCGCTTGTTTGAATTGCGGAGGACAACACCCGCGATGATCTCGATTTCTGAGACTTTATACCTAGCAGCAAGAGCAGCAAACAACTCAGTCTATGACGCAATACCATAAATGGGCATCTCACCTTCTCAAGACGCTCGCGATCATGAAGTCGAAGCGCATCTTCAAGACGGCCGTCACCCTCAAGACGCTCGTTGGCAAGGGAACATCCCGGAGGTTTTGGTTGAGCCAGGGCTGTGCTCGGTCTGCACCTATTAGGCTAGGGATGAATTGTCCATCGGGCTCGTTTTGTGCGACCATACGGAAGAGCGTCCCGAGAATGGATTTGCCGGGGTATGTCATGTGGCGCTGCGCTCCCGATGATCAATGTTAGAGCGGCCGATCGCTTTGCAAGAGATGCCATTCCACGAACCTGCTTCCCCATGAAGTCCGGCCATGTCTGTGGTCGATAGTGGTCAGGCAGCTCTGCTGGTATGCCAGCTGCCGGAACGGTGGTCAGTTTGGAGAGGAAGGAATGAGCTGGCATCGGAATCACACCTCCTCTTCGCGAAATCGACGCTGCCAGAAAAGGATTAAGGTGATCACCCGAGCATCACAAGGGACTGTGTCACTCACGCTGCAGAAGCAACCTGACATAGCTCCAAGCACTTGTCAGATTTGGAGCCTAGTTTGTCCGCCCAGGCGAGGTGTGCGTTGGAGCAGATGCCGAGGATCTTGAGAGGATTTATTAGCATCTTCATGTCAGTGCAACCCTGCTGAGGATGCTTACATCATTAAGGATGTAATTGATGAAATTATCTTTCACATCCTCCTGAGTCACCCAGGCCACTCGGTTCGGCGTCTCGGCGGTGTAATTTGCCGCCGGCACTTCTTCTATATCGATGAGACCCTTTTTCCAAATCAGGGTAAAAATCGTCGCCATCCAGGTCACCACCGCCCAACCTGGATTCTGACAGTGAGGACATAGATCTGATGAGTGTGTGAATTGACGGCACTCACATATTGGGAAGATCGCGGTCACCGTGAGTGGAAAAGACGATGACATTTCCTAACCTTCGAAGTTCGGGCTTGTCCACAGCTTGTACCCGGCGGATGTCGCCTGTATCAGTATCATGTAAGTGACTGTGAGCAAGACTGTGGCAAACGATGGCAGCGAAAGTGGACCGACCGGGATGGACTGCGATTGATGAGACGACAATAGCATCGCGTTCAGTCTCACAATCAAGGACACCGCGAGAAGGTAAGGACCTACGAGCAGGAGCACGGCAGACGATGCGAGGTCCCGTAATGACTCGAAGGTCGCCCTCTTCCGTGGCGATCTGACAAAATACTTCGCTGGGCTCGAGAACCCTCCTTTCATCGGCGACACCTGGCAGGAAAGAAAGCATGGCCCTCAGGGAAGCTGGCGACAAGCGATCTAGCATTGAACGTACCCAGCAAGTAGGCGCCGTTTTTCACCTCGACGCGGGCGTTCCACAGGAGATCGGAAAATAACCGTCGTTCCACGGCTTCCAGAACATCCAACAGCACCGGATCTTTGTCGAATCCCAGCTTCAGCAGTTTCGCAACAGGGAACTGCGGGCGTTGCAATCCTGATGAGCATCCGTAATGGTTCACAGGACTGTATAGTCTTACCGTCGTTGTATGTTGCGCGATAGCGAGTGGTTCGCCCTCAAGTTGGTGTTGGCGGGCCCGCGCAGCTAATCCCTTTAGAGATGAGATCCGATTCCGGAACAGGTTAGTAAAGACAAGATCTGGAATGCCCAATGCAATGAGCAGCATGATGAATTGCCGATTGAGAAATGCTGTCCGATGCAGGGCGATCTGAGCAGATTTGAAACTTAAGAACCGCAGTTATGGTGCTTTCGGAACAGCTACTTACTCGAACGACATGTAGATCCTTTTGACCCGGTGCTTCGAACTTTACCATCGATTTCCGTAGGATGACCTCTCGATGCTTAATTTCGGGCCATGCTACTAACACACCCTTGACGCCAGCCAATCGCACTATGATAGCTGAGGGTCGCATATCGGGAAAACCCAGAGCGATCGCTGCCTGGTTGCAGACGTCCTGAGCACATCTGCCTACGCCGTCTGTGAAGTTGCTGTTTCAAGAAATCAGGATTGCTTACAGAAGGCGACACAGTGAACATACTATGGTCCTTTCTTAATGTCCTCGGCATGTTTGCGAAGCTTGCACTTGATGTTTACCGGCTTGGTGGAGGAGAATGGCTTCAGGTGGGCAAGAATATTCAGCGTTTTGCGGAGAAGTCTTATGGATTGTAAACCCACAAGGCCCTGTCTGGCAGCGTATTTGGCAATGATAGTCTCCTTCGATAGATCACCAAATGACTGCCGGATATCGTCTGCCTTAAGCTTGGCAGTCTCTGCGAAAAACCAGCAAGAATGCTCTCTACAGGGATAGGGCAATCAGCAGTCGCGCCAGTAGAATATGAGAATATCACAGCGGGGATGACTGACCTGGCTTGAGAGGCACTTGCCGCGGGGAAAACGTAGCGCCGTGAGCCAATCACCAGGGGTTAGAAACTGAATCGATTGGGCGTGAACGAATACTTGCTCAACGGGCTTTCTTCCCTTTTCGACGGCTGCCTGGATTCACGCTTCGACGGTGGATGTCCATGATCTCGGCCTCTTCCACGCCCTCTCTGCGAAGGCGCTCGAGATACCGTGGACTGATAATGGGAAGCTGGAGTGTGGAGTCGTGGAGGAAGGGAAGAAAGGACTTGTATGCTAGGCGGTGGAGTTGATGATATCGTGGTAGGCGTAAAACTTCTTCGATCGTCTGACTTGAACGATGAATAGTTTCCAAGATCTCCGGGATATCCACCTCGTCCCCGACCTCGCCAGGATCCTCCTCGTGATCCTCCTCTAGATTTCGCAAAATTCTCCGGTCCCGCTGGATGACCTCTCGGGAAGCGACCGCCCGGTCCTCCTGAGTTTTCACCATCAATATCACTTCCACCTGGTCTACCGCGACCTCTTCCTTCTCCAAATCCACCTCTACGTCCATTTTTTACACCTATACGGCCACTGCGTCCACTGCCACGACCTTGTATCCCTAAATTCACCTCCACATCCCCTGCATCATCGCTATACTCTGAAGGCACAGATTTAATCTCAGCTGAGGTAGGAGGAGTCAGCGCTTCGACCCAAGCCATCGTTTCTAGCCTCTCGACCGCATCATTCAACTCGTCTCTCACCGTGACTGCGAGGCAATTTCTACTCCTAGTACTGTTCGTCAAGATATGAGGAGGACCATCACTTCCTCTCCACCCTCCTCTACCTACGCCATATCCTTGAGCTTGATTTTCCACGACGGGGATCGATTGCCCACGTTGTCCACCTCGATGTTGTGGTGGTGCTTGACCGATCAGACCACGGGAGGAGGTGGAGCGAACGGTTGAGCAGGAGGGAGGGTGGTAGGGAGGGGTGGGAAGGAGTGTGGGTTGTATCGTCTCCGCTCGCATTTTTCAATATCGAATGCAGAGGATGAATATGGGTTGAGTTAGATGACAGGACATTGAAACCGGGTAAGCGACTGTTTCTAAGCTTTGCTTGGATCACGCGGTCCCCTGTTGTTGCACCAGAGCCCATGCGTCGCTGATCTGCTCCTTCTCCGTTGACAATTCACTCGTTAGCTCCTAAACGTACAACGTAGATCATCATCATCAATTCGCCGGGGAAATTCACCACGCGACAGACCAGATTACGGGCTAGCAACGCCGCACGCGAAAGGCCTTCCTGAGCACGACGTCCCCCCCACCACCATTCGATGTCTTGATGAGCCAAGGCTCGTCGATTGGAATCATGGTGCACGTAATATGCGTCAATCCTAATACCAGCAAAGGGGGGAAATCACTACAAGTTTGTGCTGGATCCTATACTACCACGACGTCAAACGTCTCTCGAAAAGGGACTTGTTTTGCTCATATAGAGAGAAAAGCTCATAGCTGTCATCCCGCTGATGCATATCAGACGGAGTAGAGATATCGGCAAGCAACCTTAGGGGCTTCTTATCATCCCTTGATGCTATTAAAGAGAGACCATTTGTTGTCTTTTGAGTATCATCCGATGTGTGCGCAATTGAACACGTCATTCAAACCAAGATAAGGAAGTTATATAGTAGATCTGATAACATCGCCCTCGGTTCAACATGTGAAAGCTAGCAGTAGTAACCCATCGGCGTTAATATTCTCCGGTCCGGACGAAGCGCACGCCCCCCTTTTTGGAGCGCGCCTTTCCCTGAACCCACTTCCTCCGCGCTTAATACCAGTTTCTCTCACGCCCTGGACCCCAATCCCGCCTCGTGCGCCTATCGAGTGAAGCCCGGGCGCCCACGATCCTGCTCGACGACGTTGAGACCTACCCTATACACCCCACCACCAACCACATCAACTCAAAAACAAGTACCGGACAAGGTCAGCAGTTTTTTTTTGGGAAATCCTTGTCTCGTCGTTGAGAGGAAGAGAATAGAATCACTTACTGGACCATTGTCTGCTTCTTGGTTGGTTTTCTTGCTCTTGCTTTTTCATTTGGACGCAATCAAATAGACATCAAGATGGTCAGTGGAGGAAATGGGGATGAAATAGATGGATCGGAGAACTGACGATATGACTTGCCTTGCATATTACTCTTACCCCCCTCCCCTCTCTCTTGACGCTGGACACGATATCATTTCAATATGACTGGAAATCATCAATTGGAAACTCGTCTCATGGAAATCATTTGGCAAAAACTCGAATCCAACAGGTCCGATACGCCTCAGCCCAAGTCGCGGCCTCCAACCCGGAGAAGTGTGCGTTTACTTTTCAACATCCATCAAAGGAGAATAGAAGGACATGTTGCTGACTTGGAAACAATGTCATTATGATCGCACAGACGCCAAGTCCCGTGGAGAGTACTGTGCTACCCATTTTAAGAACATGCGAGAGGTCGCCGCTGCTCTCTCTGGTGCGTCAAGCATTCCTCTTCCTTGAACGCCATTATTTGACTAACGTCGTCTTTGTTGTGCTGCTATATAGGTATGCGCTTGGAGAAGGCCTTCACCTACCTCGCCGACGTTCAGGACCACAAGCAGGTCATCCCTTACCGTCGGTTCGCTGGTGGTATCGGTAGGGCATCGCAGGCTAAGCAGTTCAAGACCACCAAGGGTGAGTGTTTAGGAAGATCGGAATGTCGGAGATGGTAGACAAGGGAAAACGGACAAAAGAAGAAATAGGGAAAATTTTCAGCATACAGTTTGGAAAATTTGCAAGGATTGAGAGATTGTGGGACAGCGAAAGGTTGTGTGATTTAACAAGGACAAGGATGGATCGTCGGAGATGGTCATCATGAGTTGAGATACCGTGGTGATACCGAATCACCAGCGGGAAATTCTCGGATGCGAGCGGCAATAGAAGAGGAATCTTTTTAACTCCAGCAGATCACTGACATTCTTCTCTAATCCTCCGCACTCAACAGGTCGATGGCCTGTCAAGTCTGTGAAGGTCGTCCTCAACCTTCTCAAGAATGCCCAGGCCAACGCCGAGGCGAAGGACCTTTCCGTCGAGGAGTTGATCATCAAGAACATCGTCGTTCAACAGGCTCCTGTGAGTAGCGAGTTAGTAATTTAAACCTCGGTACCGAATCACTGACATTCCCTTCCCTTTTTCCATTCCCTTTACAGAAAACCCGCCGCAGAACTTACCGAGCTCACGGTCGAATCAACCCATACCAGGGTCACCCATGCCACATCGAGATCTTCCTTTCCACCCCATCTTCCGAGGTTCCCCGTGCCAAGGACTTGGACGGAGACGTCGCCATGACCTCGTCATCCAGCAAGAAGGGAAAGAAGGCCGCTGCCATCGAGGCTTGAGCGGTAGAGGGATAGGGGATTTATTCGTCTTTCGCTTCTCATTGTAGGGCAGTTTCGGTCTCATGTGTGTAGATGAGCCTGTGCCGACATATGGGGGTTTGAGAGGATATATGCGTTTTCTAGCCATACCTAGACATCTCGTATCGGCCGATATGCAGATTGTCCATTTCGAAATTCGAGGTGAAGAGGACTTTGCCTGTTGCCCTGCCTCACTGTAAGACCTGTCGCCCAGGTGAACCTTGAGAAGTGGGGATACTATGCTGTTTCTGTCTCAGCGAGACGTGTTCTTGTCGCCGTTTCCATCAGACTGAAGCGGCGGAGGCCTCTAAAAAAATATACAGCATGAATGACAAAAAAGGATACAACACCCAACAGCTGAAACCCGAAACCCATGGCCTTTCTCTCTTTCATCCTAACACCCCAGTCTATCACCAGGCATCCCACTGGACTCCAACGCCTGTTTGGTCTTTTCACTTTGGATCCTCCAGCTTCCCAATTGCCTCCAAATTATACACCACGTTCCGACTGTAGTTTGAGAAAAGCTTGGCTGCGATACCGGTCTCTGCATTTGCTACGACGATTTCCTGAAGAAGAATAAAGGTGAGGGTTCAAGGTCAGCGAGCAAGATAGGTTGAATCAAAATGGTGGTTGGATGATCACTTGAAGGCAGTGGTTCATCTCGAGAATGGCTTCATTGCATTTGTCCTACACGATAAAGGACAGGTCAGGTCAACATTCGACGCGTCCGTGTCCTAGATGGCGACGAGGACTCACGACGTTCTTGATGATACGTTCTAGTAACACTACTTGGCGCTCCTCGTGAGGGTTCTCCATGGTAATTGTGTGAGTGCTGTTGTGAGAATGTGGATGTGGTTGATGTTGTAAAACAAGAGTGAAATGTAAACACGCCTGTTTCCCTGTGTGTGTGTTTGCCCGAGTCGCGCGTGTTAGCCCTCGGCGGGAAGCGGTGACGTATCAAGTTCGCGATCCAAGTATCATCCAGCTCAATGACAACGACGAGTACGTGAATACTGACTGGCAACGATAGACATTCCATTCTTCTCCAATAACCCATCAGGCAGGAATCATGTCTGCTCCACCAGGAAGAGCAACGCCGGTCCCAACCGACGATGAGCCGACGGAAGGAGCTTCAGCAAGTACGTTGAGCATCTTTCATTGCTGGTCCATGAGCTAACACAACATGCCCTCTCTCGCTCTTGATTCATCTTCCAATCTCCCGTTGCTCTTTCATCAGATGAGCGGTTCCTCAGTGCTGCCAAGGATGATAATGAGGAGATGATGGAGGAGGTTTTGGAAGATCCTAAGCTGGACGTCAACCATCGTGATGGGTGAGTGCTGGCTTGGTCTCCTTTCAATCGGTATGCATGAGCTATGAAAGAGGCTTCACTGTCAGAGGAAGAGCCGTGGGAAGCTTGCCCTTCCGACGACTGCGTGAAATAACCAGCTGATTGCACCACAGCTCAAAAAGCTGACTTCGTCACTACACTTATGTTCACAGGCTAGGCAATACCGGTGAGTACATCATGCCATGCTCATGTTCGCAATCTCTTCAAATTCGCATCAACGTATCGCTCCTCCATGTTCACAGCTCTCCACTATGCGTGAGCTGCTCTCCAATCTGTCCTACATGTCTTCACCGCTGACTCGTCACCTTCGTGAGACCTCCAGAATTTCGCAAGGGTCGACCCAAGTGTTAGACCACATCCTCTGCGCCGAGGACTGCGATGTCGACGTTCAGAATTCTAATGCGTTGGACAGAGATACCCCATTACATTTGGCTGTGAAGTTTGAAGAAGACGGGAGAAGCGGGTTGAGAAGCTGGTTGGGTGAGTGGCGTGTTTAGAGAACGGTCATGGCGGCGACGATGGTCGAGAAACGAGGAAACGTCGACAGAACACCCCGGAAGAGGAGCCGGCATGTACTGCGGTATGTTTGCACGACTCTTGCCATGTCTTCCAAGGAATGGATTAGCAGCTCCCGGCAACGTGGGAGGGGTAGATGGGAGTGCATTCGAGTGGAAAATGCGGTGCTTTATTCAGAGACAAGGTTAAAGTAGATCGTAACGCAAGCTCTGCGAAGTCGACGGAGAAGAACGTTTGAAGGAGGATAGTTGGGTTTGTCTGACAAGTCAATCTGCTCTGGTCTTGTTGGTGAAAATAGCTAGGAGTGGATGAGCAACTCGAGATTCACCCTGCTGAGGACGATTAATGCTGACTCTTTGTATTTCCGCATTGCCATTGCAGTCCAACAGCTCGTGGAAGCTGGTGCAAACCCATTGTAGGTCTCTCGCCCAGGTTGGTACACTTTCGCGACTTGCTTCCTCTTGTCAAACCCTCACAGCATCAAGAACAAACATAATCTCCGTCCCATTGACCTTCTCCCTCCTCCGCCTCCTCCACCACGTCGGGGTGCTCTACCACCACCACCAACATCAGTAGACGATGACGCAGAGTCCATCGAAGCGGTGAGAGCCTTGTTGAGGAAATGTGAAGCCGAGTATGGAATGAGTGGAGGTGCAAATGGGGATGTGGCGGATGGTTAGTGGTGTGATCCTCCTCTAACCGTTAACTATGCGCGGCTGATGCTGTGTTATTCTATATAACAGAGGATGACTTTGTTGACGCGGACGATATAGCTTCCGACTGACCAAGTTGACCCACTCGGTCAGCAGCATCGCCTCTGCCAATGCTCCTTAATCTACGTATATACACACGCCCTTGTATGACCGCTGAGCCGTGTAGACATCCATTGGTGGATGGCTAGGGAGAGTAAGGTCCTGCTTGATCGCTCTCAACCCCATTCCCTCTCCATCTCCATCTCCATCTCCATCATCGTCATCGTCATCGTCAGCGTCACCGGCATGACTCGATCCAGTGGCGTGAGGGTCGGTCGCGCGCTTTTCTCGTCCAACTGTTCCCCGGCCCCAGCAAATTTATTAGCGCACCCAAACAAATTGCTTGCAAACCCGCGCTACGGATTCCGCACGTTCCCGTTCAACCACCATCATCCCCAACTCCTCCCCCCCGCCTTCGACGTCGTTCTGGGATTCATTCATCTCTCGTCCTACCTTCCCTCCCTCCTCTGATCTCTCCGCGCTACCTCTCCACCTTCCATCCGTCGTCAGCCGGACGCTACAGCTCCGCTCGCTCTCACTCGCGCGTGGTTGGACACCTTCGGATCTCATCGGACAAAATCGTGGGACAAAGAGTAGACAGAGAACATCGAGGTCTAGAGTGGTAATAAGGACAGAGTGAGGATATCATCCGTCCGTACGTTGGATTCGTGGAATAGGAAGAGCAAACCCGATTTGAAGGAAGAAAAGGATACTTGAGTTGATTCATAAAGGGAGAGACGACGACACGGACTTCAAAACCGTCAATCTCGGGAAAAAAAAGTAAAGGACAGGACCGACTCGCCACTCCCAAAACACTTGGCATTGGAACGACTGGATCAGTACGTTGACGAGACCGTTCATCAACCTCATACCAGGAGTTGATTCAGGGGAACGCATAACATCGGCCTGTCGGTACAACTCGAAGAAAGGACAAAGGAACCAGCTCTTGTTTCTTCCCCTGATCTCTTGTACCCCTCCTATCCTTCATCTCATCTCATCTCGACGAGCGATATCTCCCCACACATATCTCCCTTCGCAACACAATCGAGACAACCGCACGACTCAAAGAGGACACCTTAACTGGTTGCTTCTTCTTTAATCGAACGGCTATCGTCTACACTCTCAAACCGTTCACATCGCCCCTCTGTCTTCAAGCAGCGCTTGAACAATCGTTTGATACGAGGAATAGGATTGAATAGAAGAGGCTTTAACTAGTCTGGCTTCATCATCTTCATCCCCACGCTCAATCGACATCTCTTTGGATTCCGACTCCTTTTTCAGGACAAGAACGCGAACTTTGCGCTGATCGACAACACAAGTCCAACTCTAGCCGTCTCTACTAGGCATTCACAAACTTTTGACAGACGACCGTATCCACACAGATTCCCAATTTTCCTTCTCAACTAGCGATATTCACATCTCCAAGGTCTCAATTTTCTCTCTATATTTCTCTCCCTGAAAGGCTTCGGTTCATCAAACTTAAAAAGACAAGACCGTCTCTGACGCTTGTCACGAATCCTAGCGGAATTTCATCTCGCTAGATTCACCATCCGCCGAGGAAACACATTTCTGCTCAACATCTCTCACGGGAAGAGATTTCCAGCAGTCAAGCACTTCCTCACTCCAGCTCATCCAACCCGTGGTCAACGGTCTAGCTGGGTGACTTGGATTCAAGCGGATCTCGCCACCAAACATGGCAATCCACACCGACATGCTCGCTCGAGACGGCTACAGCGCCGCTCGTGAGCGTGCTCAATATCTGTACGGTTACGTCGAATCCCACTGTCCACCGGGCTTTGCGGAGCACCAAAGACACATGGAGGTGCCCGGCAACACTCCCGCGATTGGCAATGCTCGTGGTCGTACTCCATCCGTTGGAGCTGCGTGGTCATCTCCAGGTCGTGGTTACCCTTACGTCAACAAGGAGCAACGACGCACATCGCATGAATCTCGTCGCATGTCGAACGAGTCTCAGCTCGAGGCAATGAGGGAACTCTCGCAGCCGTACGATTCCATGCCTGGACCGGAATGGGATATGGATCGCAGTCGTGGTGGAGACATGTACGGTCCCGATACAAGGTACGACGTAGTCGAGGGCGCCGTCTGTGGCGATGGCCAAAGGGTTCCTTCAGGGTACGACGTTGGCGGTAGTGTGAGTCCTCCTTTCATGGCTCTCACGGCCGAATGCCCTATTTTCCCCGAGTCAATCCTGCGTAAAGAGCTGATAAGACCTACTTCTTCTTTTGTTTTCTTCTTCGTTTCACCACCTCAACTCCACTCCCTGCCACGCTTGCATTTTCGCCGACGATCTCACTCGGACCAACCCCTTTGTCCTGAATATCCTTTCCGGGTCACCATCCATCCTTGGGCTCCACACTGCTGGTTTGGCACCTATCTCACCCCTCGGATCTCTCGGCGCGTTGATCCGTCTACAACCACATCCGGCAACTTTATTTATTTTGATTGGCACCACCGCTCACCAATCATCCATTGTGTACATGCTCCGCCCATCCCTCTGCTTCTCTTTTCGCTTGGGAAACAACGGCTATCTTATGATATCGCGTCTCGCCATACGATCACTTCACCGCCGTCCTACAATACATAATCAACCTCATCCCCTTTCGATTCCCTCTTTTCGACACTTCGCTATTATCCCTCTTCCATGCTACTATTCGGTGTGTGGCTGCACGACGCTCATTGCATATGCCCTCCATCTCTAATCGGTCGACTACCGACTCGCATCGATACTCCCGCAATCCTTGCTCTCGGCTACCTCGTGTTACGCACATGCAACAGGCTGCTTCTGCGTACCCGCTCTATCATGACCTGCTAGGTAATTCCAACCCGGTACAGGACCCCCGACTTCAAACGGATGCGAGGTATTGGGGTGCAAATCTCCCACAACCGACGACTTTGGACCCGTACCTCGAGATAGCGCTTCCACATCGACAGGCTAGTCGACGCCAATCACCATTTGTCGAACCACTAGTCTCGCAATCGCCCATCAAGCCCCCTCTGCAGCCGTCTCCGGAGGAAGCGCTTGCTCAATCCGGCGTTCACATGTCGAGCTGGCTGGCCGAGGCTGTCTGGAGCATGCTGGTCAACCCGTACGAGCCTGGAAGACCTACCGACCCGCTCCTGCGCAAGGTGAAACAGCAGTATGACGAAAATAGCCTCACAACACCTCCACACACCTACCTTCCATCTGGAGCACGCTTCGGTGGAAATTACAATGAGGGCATGAGGAAGATGAGCTCTGTCGACGATCTCGCCTTCTACAGCCTGGATGGTGGTGACATGTCTCCCTTCTCGCTTCTCCCTGCTCGTGGCGCATACGTTGCTTCCGGGCACGTTTCACCCATTCATATCTCACCTCCTGCTTCCCCTCGACCTTACCTACTCGACAACCCTTACCGACTTCGCCACAAGGTCACCTCGTCGTTCATCAACTTTGTGTACCGCACGTTGAGCCAAACTTTGCTCTCGCCTGCAGGAGTCATCCTGTCGCTCTGGTATATCCGCCGCTTTGCGATTCACTCTGGTGGCGGTGAGGGTGGAGAGCAGTTGCGAAGGATGCTTTACGAAGCGTACTTGTCGGAGAAGGGAGGTGAGGAGGTTGCGAGGAGGGTGGTTGTTTTGGGACTAGCTTGCAGCAACAAGTGGTTGGATGACAACACCTTTACGAACAAGTCATGGTGAGTGCAGCGTTTCGCCTCGCGTTGTCATGTCTCGTCACTTACCCACATCTGCACTCAGGTCGGACGTTACTGGTCTTCCGCTCGTCGAGCTCAACCGTCTCGAGATCGTCGCTCTTAGCCCTCGTGATATCAACTTCGACCTCTCCATCAGCCACGTCGAGTGGCAGCTGTGGGTCGAGGAGGTCGAACGACTTGTCTCCGATCCGTTCGTCACGGACGGCCATGTGGTGCGATCTATCATCCACACCACGCTTTACCCAGCTCTCGAGGCTTCTCAATGCCGATACGCCTTTGAGGTGGAAACCCCGAGGTTACTTATCGAGGAGAGGGATGCAGAGGCTGAACGACAGAGGATGGAGGTGGAAAGGATGTTGGCTGCTGAGGCGGCGGAGAGAGAGGAAGCGAGGTTGAGACATGATCAGCAATTGATACTCATGCTCAAGGCGTATGAGGTGGACAAGCAAGCGGAACAGCAACGGTCGCAGCAATTACGAACATCAAGACCCTCGCAGGGATCCTACGATACCCGTCACGTCAACGCTATGCGTCCCAACACGGTGGACGAGTGGGGCACACCGTACATCGCGAAAGGTCAGATGGGCGTGCGATCGAGCGCAGCGGTGGATTCGTGGGACGGTGCAGTTGCCTCGGTGGCTCCGGCGCGTACCACAGAGGATTGGACTCGCCGCTTCCATGCCTGGCCACAAAACGATACGCCTTACACCCAATCTCCTCGCGAGCGTTACTCGTTTCAAGACTCGTATGCTCCTTTCAACGCTGAGTCGGGCCGACATGTAGCACGTTATCCCACTCGTGGATCGTACGTGCCCATGCCGGCAAACGATGAGCCATGGCGCTCGCAGTGGAGGATGAGGCCAGCGCAGGTGGCGGCGTGAAGGAGAGCGAACGGCTGCGGGGTTGCGGGGATTGCAAGGATGCGTGGACTCTTTTATTCCATACACACTTCGTATCACACAAGTTATTCTATGATGTACTAGTCTCTCCTGTAGTTCATCACTCCAGTGATGGTGATCTATATCGATACTTCCACACCCCTTTCAACTAAATGGGAATATGCAGGTCCCTGTCTGGCACGTGATCGCATTCCCCTGGGCCACCCTCCCCGCCCCGCATTCGGCGCTTCATTGTCCTCCTCTTTTGTGACTACAAACCACAATACGTCCTCGTCCTCCATCCCTCCCACCATCATAAACCAATAGCACACCATGTCATCCCGTCCGCACAAGCAATCCATGTCGGAGCTCAAGCTTCGTCGATTAACTGAACATAATCAGCGCTTGAGGGATGATCTGAACAGGCCTAGGATTCGAGTTAGCGAGGCGTCTAATTCGTGAGTGATTGCTGAGTGGAGGAGAGATGGACTCGATAGGACGTGATGAGAGGAGATGAGTTGGAAGGAGGCTGGTACCATTGTGCGAGCAGAGTGGTTCCCGCTCATGATTATCGGCCGACGTAAAGGATGCGCAGCGAGCGGAGGCGGTTGATGTTTATGATGGCACTGAGCGGGCATCGACAGTCCACCGCTCAACAACATCAAACACCTGTGGCCGAATACTTTGCTCCTTCCCTTGTCGCTTTGGCATACCCGGAATTCTTCGTAACATTTTACTGATCAACGGGTTCACCTTCTTCCTTGCTCATTATTCCCCATCCCCCCTCTCGCTTGTCATTAACTCATCGCCTAACAGTCTCATCCGATACTGCAAAAGCACCAAAGACCCACTTGTGAGTGTTGACGTTGGGGGTCGAGCAATGAAGAATATCCTTGAGTAAATCATCATATTGATCGCTCGTCTCTGCTCCTTGTCAACTATGTCTCCAACCTCACGTCTCCACCCTCGAACCCAAACTTTCCCATACATTTCTTAACCGACACGACTCAACGAACTTCAACCCCTCTCGTTCACACAATTAGCTCCCTTCCGTATGGGGTCAACTTGCAAAAGGCGAAGATCCATATGCTCCTCCCCAAACTGGATGTTGTTCGAGTGAGTTTTGTTCGGATGTTGGTGCGTCGCGAATGAGAGCAGATTGCTGATACCTAACTGTTTGGGTTCTTTGTAGTGATGTGAGGGGGATGTCCTGAGGGGAAAATTGCCATATGGGATTGGAAATAAGTGGTATCTTCAGCATTCAGCAATCAGCTCTTCACTCGTCCTTTCCAACTCTTCTCTGCTCATCCTCTCTTCACTTTCCTGATGTGTGTTCTTCCTCTAATCTATTTATTCGTTTGGTTGGGGTCGTTGTATTTCTTTTCTGATGGAGGCGAGGTATGCATGGTATTCTCTTGCAGTGCTGCCCAAGCAGAACGAGAACACTCTCCTCTTCGATTTGGGGACGCTCATCGGAGCACTTCTACATCAAACCTATTAATTCTGAGTTGCCTGACATTGGCTAGCTGTTAATATCATCTCTCTGTGCCGTTCCCGATAAAGACGAGGTCCAAGCCCGAGCCATTTACAACGCTTAAGAGGGGTAGCGCCGCCCGCTCCATGATCATATTCATCACCATCATCATCATTATTATCATCAGCAGCAACTTTATCTCATACACATCCCCGTTTCGACTGTGCATAAGCCGCTCCAGTCATCACCACTTTATAATGGCGAAGTACAGGCGCCTCGATTATCTCCCTAAGAAACTCACCTCTGCAAGGATGACGCTCATGACGTCCCATCATGTGTCGGTTGATATGGCTGGTCGAAGTCACAAGAAGAATACGGAAGAGGCGAAGAAAGGTGGTGAGAAAGACAAAGTGATTGGAAGGCAGACCGAGGTATTCAAACAGGCCAAGATCCAGAGTGCGGCGCATATTAGCTCTTGTCAGTAACGCAGGTT
This sequence comes from Cryptococcus sp. T15_22C, assembly GCA_017654825.1. Classification (NCBI taxonomy): domain Eukaryota; kingdom Fungi; phylum Basidiomycota; class Tremellomycetes; order Tremellales; family Cryptococcaceae; genus Cryptococcus; species Cryptococcus sp. T15_22C. The sequence continues at coordinate 182,355 of JADPYA010000222.1, read as the reverse complement.
TGGAATCCAAGTGCCTCCTCATTCTGATATAAAGCTCTCTGTGATCCCCATGTTCCCAATCACTTCATCCCTCCTACTGCCTCAGCCAAATCTCACAAGGACCTTCTCGAGAAGAAACATACCAAATCAGCTACGAAGACCAAGATCAATGATTCCTACCCCAGAGACCACTTCGACGATGAGGAGACCTGCGATCCCGACGAAACTAGGGTGGAATCTTCTGGTTCTGACTCTTCTTCCGATTGTTCGTCTGATTCTGGGCCCGAATTGTCAGTTGATGACGAAGGAGGAGCAGAGGGAGATGAGGAGATGGAGTTGATGGGAATCAACGAGGACAGCGAGGACAGCGAGGAAGAAAGGGTTGGAGTTGTCATAGATCAGGAGGCTATGTGAGTCTTCATGTATCATGATACCCTTCATCAGCATTCGCGCTGATTGGGAACTACCTCCATCAGCATCGAAGGAATCACTAGTGCTTTCTCTGACTTGTCTCTCTCGGAACTCATCTAACCATCTCCCTGTCGCGCTGTACACAGACCCGATCATCGACCAAAGCATCCTCCTTCAGAGCAAGCTCGACCACTCTCTCACGACACTCACTTCTACTTTCAAAGCGATTTACGTTGAGCTCGAGGAGATGGGTGATTCCATCAGGTGAGTCTTTGGCATCATCCGCAGGAGGGTGGCGTCGGAAAGGCTGAAACGGGTATCGAGGTTTGTTTGCTCAGGGGAGACGTTCAGAATTTATATCAGATGGCTTGCGACTCGGTGGGAAAGATCGATGTTACGTGGAACAAGTTCATGGAGGACCAAGTCGGATACAGGGTGAGTTTCGTCGTTCCACATGAATGGGCGGCTTTTGTTGACATATTGTTGTCTCTCCTCTGCGAGGCAGAAACAGCTCATGAAACTCGAGATCAAGCTCATCGCATTGAAGAAGAAAAGGTTTGAGGTGTTGAGTGACTCGAAGAACCGACTAGAGATGAAAAGTAAAGATTGAAAGCCAATGAGTTTTTCAAAAAAAAAACATGCGCTGACGGACACGGCTGTGTAGAGCACGAACAAGAGCAACAGAGGAAGGATTTCGAGGAGAAATTGAAGCCGATGGAGGAGATGACTTTGCAGCATGTGAGTCGCATAGAGTCGACATTAACGCCTACGTGAGCTGATCGCACAAGTGATCGAAGGTCGCTCAAGTGTTCGAGTCCTAAGAAGGGAAGAATGAATGGTGAAAATAACCGATCTCGGTGACATAGCGCCGCACTACTGAACCCCAGATTTTACAGAGCGATCGGGACGTTTTTCATGTTTAGAACCTGTGCTTCGACGTTGAATTAGTGTCTTTCGGGCTGTAGAGCGGTCCTCCTCCAGCTGTCTAGTCGATCCGTCTATCCTTCTGAGCAACTAATTATATGTTATTCATGTTGGAGACATGACTCCTCCTCAGAGTCTATACAACCACGGGATCGAGTGATATACCGCATCCATCCTCTTCGCGGTGAACGACGACGCCACATCTGCATCTCTATGAAGACGTACCAATCCAATTGCAAGCACTCCCACTAGAGCCACGTACAATCCACGCAATCCTATTCGTCGACCAGCTCGACCCGAAGAGGAGGGTAAAACTATACCTCGTGTCCTCGAAGCTCCAAGCCACGCCATCACTTTCATCGATCCAGCCAAAGCGTGCCAGACTCCTGCCCCGATGAGACCCGCGTAGAGTGTGTACGTTACGACTGGCCATGTGGTCAGACCGTATCCGACAAAGGAGTAGTCGAGTTCGGAGGGTGAGAGTGATGAAATGGGTGGGTCCGGCGATGATGCGCTGATCCGATTGGTGAAGGAGTGGATGGCGATAAATGGTATGAGGATGTAGCCAGTGAGCTGGTGTGCCGTAAAGCGAGACAGGCGTCGCGTTTTGAGGGTGAGGACGGTCCGGCGGACAAGGGAGGCTGTGAGATGGATTCCAATGGAGCCATAGACGAGGATGAGTTCGTTTGGTATACCTTGATACCATACGCGGCCGACGATCTGCAGGGAGGAAGACGTAGAAACTCTGGAGTGTCATCGGCAGGACTCAGGCAGATGGTTGTGAGTGACTGCTCGCTTACCATCATTTGTGTAGCAGCATGTTCACCTGCGATCGCCGCGGCGACAGGAGCTGCTAAGTGGACGCCAATGAATGTCGCAGCGACGAGAGCGCTGGTATTTTGGACATTGACAAGCCATCGGATGACGGTGGATGTGTCGGGAGGATGCATGCCTGCGATGCCCAGTGGATTCGTTGGAGTGTTGGGTGAACGCCAATGTCACCAGGTAGGTGAAATGTTGAATAAATAAATAATAATAAAATGGAGAGATTAGTGCTGAAAAGTAAACAGTAGATTACCAAAACACACGCCACCGCTTCTCTGGCTCCGATGGCCAAAGATAGAGAGCCAGGGTTAACAGATTGGGTATATCCCTGTCCAATTTGCATCCCATCCATCCACTGGGCCCAATTTCAAAGTGGTCTTTGGTCGACTGGCAGCATGGAAGGGGATCCGCTTGCATCGCGTCGGTAGCAGATGCATAACAGTCACGTACCCTCAAACCTCGCAACGATCCGCGCCCCCCTTAAACCTTCTGGATCTCTTGAGCCTTTCCACCCTAGATCCGAGCTGCTAGCAATGGACGCAGTATCAGCTCTCCATCTTCCCAGACCGCCTGCTCATCCCAACGATAGATTGGATCATTGGAAAATGGACAAGGATGAGAACATCAATCTTCGTGGAGAGTTGTCTGAAATGAATGGGCATAGGAATGGGAATGACGAGGCACGGTGGAAGTCTGGTGAGTTGTCATACTCTTCCTGTCTGTCAAGCCCCTCTGACACGCATTCCCGATTAACAGGTCCAAGCTCTTCGAGATCACCCAACAGCACCTCCTTTTCAATGCAGTCTCCGATCGCACTCACACCGTCCGAAGCTCATCATCGCCCTGCACCCATCCGCCCCCCATCGCCATCCACCGGACAATTCCGCTCTCGTTCTCGCTCTCGTTCTCGCTCTCGATCCCGATCCCCTGTTCGGTCACTCCGGCCCCGCCCTTCAACTCCTAGGTCCTATCGCCCCTATAGCGCCCCATATCTCTCACTCCAATCGAGGACAGAAGAACTCGAGCACCTTTTAATGACTCAACGAGAAGCGTCAGAGGATGTGGTCAAGATGTGGATGGGTAGGGTAAAGAAATTGATCAGGGAGGGAGAGGTGTTGAAAAAAGATTTGGAAAGGAGCGAGGAAGCTCGGAGGGAGCTGCAACACTCTGGCGCTTTTGTGCAAAGGAAGGAAGGTAAACGAAGGGAAGGAAAGGTCATTCAGTGGGATGAAAATTCGTTCATCGACGCAGGAGATTCCACCTCCGATCACCAGGTCGCAGAGTCATCAAGATCATCGCATCTCCTTAGTCGACCTTCCCCATCCATTCTTCGCCCTCCTTCTTTCGAATGCGCACCTGCCAGTTCTTCCCCTCTCTCGCCACCCATGTCATCGTCCCACCTCTCACAGGCATCTACCATGTCTCCGCTACCTTCCTCCACATCGACACCTCATTCCTCCTTCGATCGCCCAAAATCAACGAGATCGGGATTCCCACGTTCTGTCTCGTTCTCTCACTCCGCATCAACCAGCACGTCAACAATTCGGGGAAGGAAATTAGGCAGCAAGTGGGGCGATGATGAGTTGTGGGCCGACCAGGAAGAGAGGGGGGATTCGGGATTACAACGGGACTACGACGAGATCGGGGCTAGTATTACGGGTAGGAGGCTACATGAAGGGGGTACAGGTGACGGTGAAGAAGTCTTAAATGAGGTGGAATCGCTCTTGTCGAGGGGTGACGGAAACAGAGGCCATACCTCTCCTCGTGACGCGGGCGGCCTTCGAGACGTAGACACCAGAAGACTCAAGTCAAAACCTAAGGAGAGACCAAGGATAGTGACGAGGCTGTCGTTAGTGGGAATGGAAAGGAAATCCGCTAGACCGCCTAGACCTTTGAACACACAGCTCGAGAATGGGACCTCGTTGACAGTGGTCAGTGGGATGGGGTCGAATGTGAGGGATGCGATGATTGCTGGAATAGCTCTGGTTCTCATTGCCTTTCGAGTGATCTCCGGGAGTATCCTCAAGATCCTCGACCTCATCCTCCCTGCAAGTCGACGAGAAATAACGAGTCTCCTAGCGAGCTACGTTCACCTCGTTGTTTGCACGGTGTCGCGGGTCCTCTTCCGTCTGATTCTGGGTGTGATCTGGACCATTGAAGTGATGGTATTCGCAGTGAGAGCTGTGTCTGCAGGACCTGGTGGGTCGCAGACGTACGGACGAGCCTTCCAGATATCGTCTTCCTTGTAGATTCTGAGTAGTGATCTTGCTAATTTATATTTTGTACTGGGTGACATACCTTGTTGACAAACCACCGTCCGTGCGGCATCGTGGGCGTAATAAATAGAGATAAAACACAGAGCGACTGCCCACGTGTTCCGGACGATCTGTCGCGGCCGTCATCGAGCAACTTTTCTTAGTGGCAATGATACCAAGAGGGGTGACGCAGGCGACCTATCCGGGAGATGTTGGAGAGAAGGATATCAGTCAAGAGAGGAGAAGGGTGGCCATGTATATGTTAACAACATCGCAATCGTAGGTTAGTGAGCAGCCGTTGCACACGTGGGTGAGTCAAGAGCGGGTCAGGAGCCACAGGCTAAAGGTCTAGGTCGCCAAAAGAACGCACGCTTACCGATTCCAACGCCAATGACAGACTCTGTAACTCACATGTCCATTTACTCATCTCCATATCAATACTACCCAAATCATCATCATGCTACTCTCATCGCACGTCCGCAAATCCCTCTCCTCCGCATCCGCGTCCCGGTCCTCTACACCAGCTACATCCACTCCCGCATCACCACGGACTTCCTTATCGACCTCCCCACCACCAGCTGCCGATTCCCCACGAGCCATAGCGAGCGATGCAAAGATCGCTCAGGTCATCGCGCATTTCGAGGACCCAGAACTCGTCATCGCCGTGAATGAAGCAGAGGCATCGACGGATAAAGGATATCTAGGAGGTTGGGCTGGAGGTTTGGGTGGTGGGACAGGAAAGAAGGAGGGGTTGAGTGAGGATGAAAGGTTTTGGCTGAGTAGAGGGTGTATAGTTAAGTGAGTGAAGAGATGGCGTCGTGAACGTGTAAGTGGCAGAAGCTGATAGGTATGGTCAAAGGTTCTTGGAAGCAACTAGAGGAGATGTACTACAAGCCATCAATCGTCTGACCGCCACCCTAGTATGGCGTCGTTCCTTCTCCGTAGATACCCTCTCCTCCGATCCCTCCGTCGAGCTGGAAGCCTCTCGCCGTAAACACTTCTACCACTCTCATACTATATCCGGTCATCCGATCCACTACGTAGCTCCGGTCGATCAAGCGTCGTTCGGTGGGGAGGAACAGATCAAACATGCGGTCTGGTTCATGGAGATGGCCGGCCCAAGGTATAAGGGGGAAACTGGGGAGACGGTCATGTTGGTGGATTTTAGTTCGACCAGGTCGAAGAGGTGTGTGGACAATGTTCATGTGGATGGATATGCGGATCAAAAAGCTGACGATATGGTGTTTTTCGACGTTAACAGTCCTTCATTGCTAACCACCAGAAATGTAAGTGCTCTTTTGAAGGTGGAAACTGACTTGCATTAATTATATGTCTTCTCTCGCTTGCAGGCCATAAGCAGTACGCAAGGATATATAATACACCGCCTCCAACCCATTCTGACCCCTTTTCCTTGCACGCAGTCCTCCAAAACCACTATCCCAACCGCCTTCACTCTGCTTACCTCCGGAATATGTCACCGATCATGGCTTCTTTCCTTCCCTGCACCTATCCATTCCTGGATCCGCGAACGCGAGCCAAACTCAGGGTTGATATAGATCCATTGGAGGATGGGATCGTTGAGAAGTCTCAGTTGTTGAAAGAGTGGGGCGGGGATGCGGAGGTGAGTCAGCACCGATGAAAGGTAATTATCATTCGCAGACTAATCGAAGTGGAATGTGGAACAGTTCGAGCCGGATCATCCTGGCTTTTTCGAAGGACTGAAGAGAGAACACGCTGAGTGGAAAAGGAAGAGTATGGAGAGGTGGAGAAAGTTGGGTGGTCATGTTGGCGCAGATGATTTGTTGTTGAGAGATGATGACGATAACGTCGACTAGTGATGTGCGAGATGTCATGATCGAGACGAAACTCAGTCTGTATTTATAATCTTACTTCTCACCTACATTGCTTCTTGTCCTCTTCTAACAACCCTTCAATCGCCCCCACCAACATCATCAACGTCTGCTCCCTCTTCCCCCTCATCCTCCGCCTCATCCATATCCTCACCACTCCCTCGAAACACGCTCCCTGCCCTTTGGTCCGTGTTCGTCTGCAAACTCTGACTCATAGCCAGCATTCCCCTCGCTTCCGCCATATTCACGGCGTCCTCGTCGTCGTCGTCTTGGTGGTCTTGTCGTTCTGGGTCTACAGACTCGCCTCGCCAGGGTGCCCATGAGGACGACCTCGCTCGCCTCCTCCAGCTCGTTTCTTCATCATCCTCGTCGTCTTCTAACCCCGGCTCATCCCCAGCCTCAGAGAACGGTGTGGCTTCCCTGAATAGTGGCGTTGCTCGTCGCACCGCACTAGGTGGGCCCATAAAGCCCGGAGTACTCGGTCCTGGCGTGGAGCTAACCGCTCCTCGTCCACCAGATCTCGAATTCGCCACGATCGGTGTTGCTCCCCTCATCGTATCCCCCACTCCTATACCAGGCGTAGCAGACCAAGCGACGCTACCTGTCCCGCCCCTTCTCGAATTTGGGACCAACGGAGTTTCGCTACGAGAGTCTCCTACTGCCGAGGCAATGGTACTTGATCGATCATATGCTGCAATTCCAATATCGCGGGACATTGAGCGGGAGAAGGTGGATCGTGGTCGTATTGGTGCTTTGTCGGGCGTTGAGAGGGGTGGCCATGGTTCGACGATGAGAACGAGGTGGCGAGAGGAGATCGAAAAGCCTGTTTGGACGGAATGATCAGAGCGGACTTGATGTGGTGGAGGAAATTCTGCTCACCCGTATAACTTAACTTCATTACGGGCTTGAAATCCTTCTTCTCATCGAGCTCCTCCTCCTCTTCCTCTGCATCCTGCGGCATACTCTCCAACCCCTCCACCTCAAGACCAACATAACCATCTTCAACTACCTCATCTTTGACGACCGTCTGATCATATTCCGCCGCTACTTCCGCCAACGCCTCTTCGTCTCCTTCCAACTCGTCATTTGCGTACTCATTCTCGGCGTACTGAACTCGCGAAGCAGCTCGTGTTGACCTCCGAGGCGTGTTAGTCGTAGTCGTTGTTATATCTTCCTCTTCACTAGCATGTGGACGCTCCTCATCCTCCCTCTCTGGTCTTGTTTTCTTCCCAGAAGATCCAACCGACGCTCTCCCATTTTCTCGCGCGGGCGTCGTCGACTCAGTGGCCCTTTTCCTCTTCTTAGAGGGAGGTTCTGGAGTTGCTGGTTCTGTTTCTGACCCTTTGATGGGAGTTCCAATGGCCTGGAGATGGTACTCGCGTTTCTGCAGATTGTTAGGCAAGATCGTAAGTCGAAAGGCAACGAAAAGGAAGACTGATGTTGACATACTTTGAGGAGCACGACATGTCGAGAATCGGTCTTGCGAAAGAAGAAGGCGAACTGATAATTTCCTATTGGAAAATTGGCGTGTCAGCATCAGTTGAGAGCGTCGCAGCTTGTTGCCGAAGGCTGGCGTTGACTAACCTCCTCGATGAACTTCGACCGTCGATTTTTTTGTCGGCTGCTCGTCGTGAAATTTCTTTGCCAGTCTGAAGTTTGATCATGATTTATCGAATTGACTTCCTTGGTATCAGTCTGTCTGTCCATATATCACTTGGAAACGATGTTAAACTCACTTTGGTCGGAGATCCGCTAGAACTGCTTGCAATATCTGATCTGTCATCCAATGAACCTACAATCTCATCTCCATCAGCTCGAGCTTGATATGTTTCAGGTCTCCATAACGAGCGACACTCACATGCCTCTCATCAAGATACAAGTACAACGGTACTGTCATGCACATGGTGAGATTAGCATATCCTTGTGCGATGCTTTCAAGCCACTCACGGACGGTCCACGAGCTGATACGAAGATAGAGCGCGTTTCTCGTTGAGAATGACATTTTGGATGGATTTTGCGAGTGAGCAACTGGTCCTTAGGACCCACTATCGGAGGGTTGACGTTGGAGTCGACCCTGTTGTCGCTGTTGTCATCTTGGAAGACAGTTTTGGTACTGGATCGGCAGGATGAGACCTTGTGTTCCCTTTCTATTCGTCATCGCTCCAACCCAGCACCGCACGTGGCAACACACAAAAAGTTAGTTCCCCAAGTCATCGTCCAACCAATAAACAACTTCATCTTCAAACATCCTCATTCACTCTAAAACATGGCTGCTCGTACCGCATCCGTCTCTCGTACCACCTCCGAAACCACCATCGAGTGTACAATCACACTTGATAATGTCCCAGGTGTGACTGAACAAGTTATCGATGTTTCCACTGGTATTGGATTCCTCGATCACGTATGTCTTCTCTCTCCACCACACTCCTCACTCATCCAGCTAATCAACCTCTACCACCCCCGCATACAGATGTACACAGCTCTAGCTAAACACGGTGGAATGTCTCTCCAGATGCAAGTCAAAGGCGATCTCCACATCGACGATCATCATTCCGCAGAGGATTCGGCGTTGGCGTTAGGCGAGGCATTCAAGAAGGCGTTGGGAGAGAGGAGAGGGATCAGGAGGTACGGATATGCGTATGCGCCTTTGGATGAGGTGAGTTGAGAGTGAGAACGTGCGAAATGGGTGAGGAGAGGGGGAGGGATTGGAGAAAAGAGAAAGATGAGTGTCAGGAGAAGATCCCGATAGGACAAGCGAACGCGTCCGGGGTGTCACCGAGATGATTGGCGGATCGGTTCAGTGGCTTCGGAGGAGGTATGAGAGTCGTCAAGAGGACAAGAGTAGAGGCATGTGAAGGTGAATGGTGGATATGGAGGCGAACACAAATACCATTGGAGAGCGAACTATCATTACATCCACAGCATAAGCGAGGAAATATGCAAGCCTGCGAGCCAAAAGAAACTGGACATCCACGATCCTTGACGAGAGGACGAATTGACCACTGCTCATTCAACTCTTCAGCAGGACGATGACTGATCTCCTCACCATGCCATTTTCCGCACAAACAGGCTCTCTCCAGAGCAGTGATCGACATCTCATCCCGTCCTCATTTTTCTTCCCACCTTCCATTTACTCGCGAGAAGATTGGAGATCGTGAGTGAAAAGAATCTATGGAAAGAGGAACTTGAATGATCATTCTGATTCCTGGATTTGCTGCCTATCTCTACGAAACCACATCCTATCAACTTCAACTTGAATTCACCGCTCCACTCGTTGAAACCCCACCCACCCATCACCTCTTTTTCCTCCTTACTCCAAACCCCCACAGTATCAACCGAGATGATTCCTCATATCCTTGAATCTTTCGCTTTCGCAGCTGGAGTGACATTACACGTTGATTACATCCGAGGAACTAACAACCATCATATGTAGGTGGACGCGGCTTTCCTTTCTATTTGAACAGTCAGCTGATGTGTGTGAGTGCATCTAAACAGTGCCGAAGCCTCATTCAAGGCTCTTGCGTTGGCGATCAAACAAGCCATCGAGAGGACTGGGGGTTCGGATGTACCTTCTACCAAGGGGGTATTGGCTTTGTAGACGATATGCCAATCAATCTGTTTTGTCGTGACCCTTGTTCTCCCGCCCGCGGGTACTGTACCGCGGATTTGTTTAACGGGGCCTGATAATCAACTGAACGAGCGACGGAGAGTGGTAGTGGAGAGAGGTCGTTGATCGTCGAGATATCGAGACAACCATCATCACCACTTTGTGATCATCATTCTTCTCCACGTCTCCTGGTGGCACTAAAACACGCTGATAAGGACATTCGGTAGCAATCTGTCTTTCTCAAGACGAAGCCAAGAAGACGTTCGAAACTAGATTCGCCTCGAGGTAGAGAGAGGGATTGGTCTTTCGTACAAGGCAAGGTCGCAATTATCTACTCCAATTGCAGTACGGAAGAAATATCGGTCGATACTTTCCTTCCCAGTATTTAGGAAGCTCGTTGGACCTTTATCCAATCCCATCAAACCCATCAGGCACCCATCATCACCATCGTCAATAAGGCGAGATGTGCTAGATCATCATCAATCCTGATTTTCTGATCGTCTTGATATAATCTCAAAACATCAAGGTAGGATCTTGTTCATTTTCAGAAACCTCAGACTGGTCTCGGAAACCATCTGATACCCAACTTTGATCGGCTCTAAAGTCGAGAACTCGACTTTTGATCACTTACATTTGATCTCGACGGTTGGAAAATTTGGAATGTGGACGGGAGGAGGCGTGGAAGATAGGAGGAATCCCGGTGGTAGTGGAGCTGGTAGCGGCAACGTTACCGGCGGAGCATCGGCTTCTCAACAAATAGGAGCCAGAGCTCCACCGCGAGATGTACCGAACCACAAAAACAAACTCAACTCAGCTACCGACGAAATGAATGGGATCGAGAATACGTCGACATCACCTCCTTCAATGGTCCCTTGGATCGGTCAACCTGCTGGTGGTGCAGGTGATGGTCAAGCTCTGAATAAGGATGGGAAGGATGGGAAAGATGGGAAAGATGGGAAAGATGGGAAAGATGGGAAAGATGGGAAAGATAAAGATGGGAAGGACAAAGACAAAGATGGGAAAGCATCATCCAAGAGACAGAGCTACAGCTGTGCAGAGTGTGAGTGCTCTTATCAGATAATGAGCAAGGTGTGTTTGTGCGTCTAGAGCAGGAGCTGATGTGCGATTCCGACTTGGTAATTCAGGCAAGAGACTGAAGCTGAAATGCACACGGTGAGCTTGTTGATAGTGGGCAGTCCAATGCCATGATTGTGATCTTCACTGATCGCGTCTCCTTTAACAACCCCTCCCCACTATCAGAGAATGGCCATGTACATCCTGCATCCGTCGTGGCGTCGAGCAAATCTGTCCGAATGGCTCGATGACGGGTGGCAAAGCGAAACGTCTCATCCTCGCCGATACCGAAGAATTACACTCCCGCATAGAACAACTCGAGAAAGCATTGGCGGTAGCTCATGGGAAAGTAACTAGTGGCGCTCATCCACTTCTGTTAAATACGTACCTATTCTCTCCTAGGACGAAGCCGAAGTCAGTATCGTCTGGAGGAAGTAGACCGGGATCGAGTCCGTTAGCTGGCGGATCAGGCAGGGGTAAACCATATGCCCATGCGAATGGCGTGAAGGTTGAACCGGGGCTGGATGATGTAAGAGAAGATGATGAAGAGAGGTTGGAGGAAATTTCTCTGGGTACATTGACGATAGGCAGTAATGGGGAAGCAGTGTTTGTCGGTGCTAGTGCTGGGAGTAATTATTTACACGTGAGTTGGCGGAGGCATTGGGGAGAAGAGAGAAGAGATGCTGATTTAAGTATGGGAGTGCAGAATGAAGGTCCTCCTTCATCACCACCTTCTTCGTCGATCCTTGATCCGACGACGGAATCGTTTTCTCTTCAGCGTCGATCAGACTCTTCTGCCTCTGACGTAAACGACATCGACTCTGATAACATTTGTCTCAGCTGGAACGTCGGTTCACGCGGAGATAGTGGACAGCATGGATTATTAGGAGACTTCCCTATTAGTGGTGGTAGCGGTAGCAGTGCGAGTACAACGCTTGGTCAGCTGTGGGAGAGACTGCCGGATTGGGAAGAGGAAGGGAAAGGATACATTGAGAAATATTGGGAGAATGCGAGCTGGAATTATGACGTGATACCGGTGAGTCTGCAGATTGCATGTCGTTGTGGAATAAGTTCCTGAGTAGTGGTCTCCGCAGCGACCGATCTTCGATGAGGACCTCCTGTACGCCGTGTATCAGTCAGAGACGGTACCTCATCCTCACAAATTGGCATGCGTGTTTTTCGTCATGGCGATTGGAGTGTTGTTCGACCCTGCAAGAGAGCCTTGTAAGTTGAGCCTTCGCAGTTGCTTTGCATTATACCTCTTATCTGAAGGCGACTTGCTCTGCAGACCCTCGTCGTGCCGGTGAACTGTTCCGCCTTGGCCGTGCTTGCCTCACCGTCGGCGGAGCATTCGAGCACCCATGCATCGCCACAGTCCAAGCTCTCAATCTCATGTGCAACTACCTGATCAACGACTCATCACCCAACGGTTCCAATGTTTGCTGGCCCATCCTGGGGGCAGCCATGAAGATCGTCATCTCCCTTGGACTCCATCGCGATGGCACGACATTCCGCGGCTTGACCCCTTACGAGATCGAGGAGCGACGGAAGGTCTTCTGGGAGATGGTCATGATCGATCGTCTGCAAGCGATGTCGTTCGCACGGCCTTGCAGTATCAGTAACCGCGAACTCGACTCCAAGTATCCCGGTGCCGACCTCCCTCAAAGCCTTTTACCCGATGCGGATGGGTATCACAGCTGCAAGTACCGACTCGTGCACATCATGGATCGAGTCATCCACGAACAGACCAAAGTCACACCAGGAAGTTATCGCGATGTTAAGGAGATCGACGATGAGATTCAGAAATTCCGCAAGGAGCTGTCTGCGGATATGCTCCCAGCGTTGGATGCGTCTGAATTGCCCTATGGAGCGGAAGTTCACCCTCACGTCGTCATACACCGATATAATATAAGGTTGCTTGTGAGGGAGACGAAGATCTACCTGCACCGAGCATACTTCACGAAGGCAATTCAGGAGGTGCGTTCTGTCTGCCTGCACGCTGTTAAAAGTGCTGACCCTTTTGCTTTTCCGACTGCTATAGGACCCTGCAGATCCATCCCGCAACGAGCGGCGGTTCTCCAAATCGTTTGTGGCTGTCTTCGAGTCCGCCGTCCAGATGATCGCGATTGTTAGACAAAGTGTCATTTATCATCAGACGTTGGTGGCAAGGTGAGTACTGTGTGGCTTGTCGATATTGCGCCGAAGAAAGGTACTGATCTCTTTCCTTGCATTTTTGTAGATGGTGGTTCTTCTGGTACTTGTTTATCACAAACTAAGCAGATATCGAGCGTCTAGCTGACTATCCACTCAATCGATAGGTTTCATTCATTCTCAGCAGCAGTGTGCCTGTGAGCCCGGGGTTACCCAACCGCTTTGCAGCTGAGCTGATGGTACTCTTCTTATGATACTGACAGAGCCGCGGTTTGCATTGGTGCACCAAGCTCCGCATTCGCCATGCCAGCGTATCAGTCGCTTGTCATTGCTTGCGACCTCGCGGAGGCAGCCGTCGATGGCAGCAAAGCAAAGAACAGCTTGGTGGGTACCTCCACGAACTCCAAGCTCGTATTCCAGATGATAACCTACTCCATGATTCCCCACAGGCAATTCTACGCCGTCTCCGCCAGAAATCCAGTGCGGCGATGATGTCTGTTCACCATACTCCTGTCAACGGTAATATCCCCCAGTCCGCTGGCTCTGTCGGCGCAGAGAACGCAAAATCCCTAGAGGACGATGATCTGTCTCACTTATCCAACGCGCCGAAGCTTAGGAGACTCACAGTATCCTCTCCGGGAGGTACAAAACAAGGCGGAAGACTCCCTGGCTCACCGTCCCCTGGAACAACTCCCACGCTCACCCATGACTCAACGGGAAGTGTAGGGAGTGTAAGTCAGATGGTCGTGAGTGGGGCGTTGCCCTTCTCTACCGCCGGCGGACATGTTGGTATGTCTACAACAGCCAGCATGGTCTCCCAAGGAATGAACACCTCGCCTCCTCTGTCTGGCCGTCCTCTCACCGGTCAACAGCTTTTTACACCGGCTGGTTACGAAGGCAACGCTGCGGTGCTTCACGAGATGATTCCACAGGCGCGGAACCTCATGCAACATGGTCAACCTATGCCACCTCCCTACGCCATGACATTCGCTGCCGGTCCATACTTCGCTTCTCAAAGGGATGAGGGGATTTACGTCGATGACGGTGGGGATGCTTTAAATCACGACGACGCGATGACTGGCGGGGGGATGGATTTCGATATGCAGTTTCAATATCTCGCGGGCGGAGTGTTGCCCTCCCATGAGAATCTGGGTACCATGAACGACCTCGAGACGTTCTTGTACCAGATGCAAGCGGATAACTTTGAGCAGGGATGAGACCGATCTGGAGGTATTGGTTCTGGTGGTTAGTATAACGATATTTTGGATTTTTAGATGGTCGAGACGAGGATATGTTTTTTGTCTTGTCTTCAAGGGCGAGGTTGTACGTTTGCGTGCTCTGGACCTTTGTATCTTGTTATTCTGACGAAGCAAGGGATTCCTTGAAGGGTGGCGAACAGAATTGTTCACTCGAGCGCGGATATTCGTCACCGAGCTACAATTGAAACGTTGAATAATTCGGCAAATCGATCGACCAGGTGACAGTTTATCACTGCAACCCACTCTACATCTCTGCACAACATGGACGACGATGATGGACCCTCCACAAGCTACCGTCGTTCTTTCCCCGAAGGTCGCGATGGTCCTGTCTTGCGAGATGATCCCGACGAGGACACGTTATTCGGTGGTCAGAGCACGGAGGAGATGATGGAGGAGCGTCAGCAACAGGGGTTGTAGTGAGCATTAGAGAGCTTCCGGGTCATAGGAGGAGTACTTGCTTATGGAAGTCTGGTTCTACATCGCCACAGCACGATCCTGAACCTCCCCACAACCGCCTCCGACGCTGAGATCCGGGAACGATACCGTTCCCTCGCCGTCATCTACCACCCCGATCGAAACCAAGACCCGTCACACAAAGAAGCTGCTGAACGACATTTCCGGGAGATACAAAGAGCCTACGAGGTACTGATGAACCCGCAGAAGAGAGCGGTGTATGATCTGTTGGGTGAGGAAGGCCTGAAGACGAATTGGGAGGTTGGACGGAGGCTAAGGACGCCGGAGCAGGTGGGTTGGAAAGTGAAAACGTCGTGATGATCGATGGCTGACTCCATCCCTCTGTTACAGCTCCGCCGCCACTATATGCAACAAATCTATGAGAAACGTCAACAAGCAGTAGAGTCTATGGTCTCTTCTAAAGGCGACATATCCTGTTCCGTCGACGCTAGAGCCGTCTTCCTCCCTGAATCTTTCTTCATCAATCGCAATTTGGTGGAGGGGGTATCTCACGATCCTTGGTCGAGGCTGCAGAGAGCTAGGATAGGCCAGATTTCTATGAAGCATAGTTTCGAGGTAGGTCATGGTCATCTGTCCTGACTGACAGACCCTGCGACCCTGCTTATCTCATATCTTCCTTCTTGACAGACTCCGATCAGCGCTAAAACGCAATTCGTCTGGCAGGGCCAAATGCTAGCTCGAAACGGTGCAGGAGGAGGTAATGTTGTAGGAACCGTTCGTCATCAGTTCAGTCCTCGTTTCTGGATAGAGGTGCGCACTGTAGCAGCGTCGCGAAGTCACTCGGTACTGATGGAGATGTTTACAGGCTGGTTCAAGCATATTGCATCCTAGAATACAGACGGCTAAGGCGACATACACGTTCGACGAGGATACGTGAGTGTAGAACGCAATCCGAGCGATTTAAATCCCACTAAACAGTTGGTTCTCGAGTAGATTTTTGACAGTAAACGCTGTGCAGCAGTCCTTCAAAGCACCGCCATCATTAACCGTGACGCTCGGTCGTCGTGTCTTTGGCAGAACAACCGGATTCATCAGTACGTTCTGGATGTGTGGACATCATCTACCGTTCGCTCTGCTCACATTGTGCGATATTGACGCAGCTGGTAAATCCGGATTTTACGAGCTCGGTCCTTGGGGTAAAGGTCTCGCTGGAGCTCTAGGTCGTCAAGATACCTCTTCCGTTTCGCTCGGTTTGACCAGTCAGGGGTCACAACACACCGCCTGGACGGGGACCGTCACTGGAGGTGCTTCCGAAGGCCAGCTAGCTTTAGATTACTCAATTAAAATCCTAGATGGACTGAAAGTCAAGATTGGGGCTACACTTGGCATCGGAGAGGGCGGGGGAGTGGGATTGCAGGCCTTCCTGAATGGAGAAAGGCAGATGACAGAGACGACGAGATGTGGTATGGGAGTAACGGCTGCGTTACCTGGTGGCATCACTTTCCGCTTCAAGTGAGTCGAGTTGCGCTTTAGATGGTACGGTCACTTTTCTGATCTTCTTTCTTCGTCCCAAGATTCCTCCGCCTCGGTCAAAAGGTCGTCATACCGATTTTGCTGTCACAGGACATGAACCCGACCGTGCTGTTCTTTTCGGCTGTCGTCCCGTCGACAGCCGTTGTGGCTATGCATTATCTTTACTTCAACCCCCGTAGAAGACGACAAACGAAGGAGTAAGCACTGGGCCTCTTCCACTGCCCCTAGTGACTCGGCTGATCTTGTGGCTTATGCATCCGCAGCAAAGTAAAGGAACTACAAGAGGAGCACGCGGAGTACTTAGAGCAGAAGAAGGCAGAAGCTTTGGAGGCTATCGCATTAATGGAAGATCAAGTGCAACGGAAGGTGGCTCAGGAGCAAGCCAGTGATGGTCAGTCGAGGGTTTTATCGCCTTCGGTGGCATGAAGCTGATGACAAGCCCCACGCTAGGCCTTATCATTGTGTCCGCTCACTACGGCTTGTCTTCCTGCTTCACGCCGCAAGGTATGAGCGAAACGGAAGGCAGGCAAGACAAGATCGAGGATGTCACTGTGCCAGTACAAGCGCTCGTAAACAATGGGCATCTATTCATACCAGGCGGGAGAGCGAAATTTAACATCCTTGGCTTCTACGTGAGTTTGATGCAGCTGTAATGCGTGTTCCGCGACTGATCAATGTTCATGCGTACAGGACCCCTGCATGGGTGAGCCAAAGACACTTCGAGTCCGCTACTTGTTCAGATCGCGTCTACATGAGGTGTCGGTCGACGACGTTTCCGCCCTAAGGGCGCCTTTGAGGGCACATGCGATAGAGGGTGCTCGGGACACGGAGTGGGAACTGTAGTGAATCTACATTGTGCATGACATATCACAACTCATCCACTGTGACTCGTGCTGGCCTTGCTCTCCGCCTAGACTTCGAGTTTGTCAACTAAAAAGCCACTTCACATTCAGGGTTGTTTGGATGAGAGCTTTGGGATGAAAGCCATTATCAAGAGAGGATCGAGGTCCCGCAGTCATTAGCACCATTATTATCATCAAAGGCATATCCCCCATGTCTAGCCAGTCTTATTATTATATCCTCAGTGGCGACTCTTCATGCCAACCCCCTCAAGCGGAGACTCTGGCTGCCTTCTTAAGGTCTTCCTCCTCTCCGGCCCCTCCGTGCTCCTCCGTGTGCGTATGTGCAGAATCGGTGTCGCTGGATGGCTTGCCAGCCAAGTCAGACTGATCGAGCTCGTTCTGACGGTCCGAGAGCCTGAAGTCCTTCATGACGAAGATACCGATGAGGAGGGGAATTACCGCGACGCAAGTCGCGGCGATGGTGAGCTTCTTCATGACCGCTTCGTAAGCGTTGGTAGCACCAACTCGAATTGGGTCGTCGATATCGTATCTGCAAGGGATGCACGGCGGTGTAAACATGGGCTCGAGGCACGCAGAGAGATGGATTTGACTCACGCAGCAATGACAGTGATGGACCCGAATATCGTCGCTCGCTCAGTGGCGTTGACGGTTGCTGGAAGGTATTTCTCGAGATAACCAGGCATTTCGTTGCTAGAAGACAGAAGATGCCATGAGAAGACATCATTCGGAGTTGATGACGGGGGACCACTCACGCCCAAACACCTCCCGCGATGGCATTTCCAACACTGGTTCCCATCTCGGTGATCAAGAGCACAACAGCGGTCACTGTCGCAACATCCACGTGGGCGACGCTACCTTGGGCGGCAACTTGAACGATGATAGCAGCGAAACCACCACCCCAGCCCTGAAGGATCTGGTTCATGACAAGTTCGGCGGCTGTGGAGGTTTGTGTCAGAATAGGAACTGT
This sequence comes from Cryptococcus sp. T15_22C, assembly GCA_017654825.1. NCBI lineage: Eukaryota > Fungi > Basidiomycota > Tremellomycetes > Tremellales > Cryptococcaceae > Cryptococcus > Cryptococcus sp. T15_22C. The sequence continues at coordinate 164,243 of JADPYA010000222.1, read as the reverse complement.
GATAGCGTTGTATCTGCGGTCATAGCTCACTCCTATGGATTGAAGAAACGATATCAATTAGCTGATGTTTTTGCTATAACGCGAGTTGCAGGGTCACTCACGTTCCCTTGGCACCCCGAGAATGGATCATAAGACCGGCACCGAGGAGACGAATGCAAAGACCGATGATAAGAAGGATCTACATAGAAAGGCGGGATCAGAACTGAGATTCCTAGACAGCCACAAGACCAGTCAACTCACCTTCCACCTTCGCCAGTAGACCATGATGAAACCAGCGATGATGCCGAAGAACGTCAACGCCACGCTGATGCAGAGAGAGAAGTATCCGATGTTGACCAGAGACCATGGCTTGGTGACGACAATGAAAGAGTAAAGGAAGAGGTACGACAGGTAGAAGGCAACAAAGTCAAAGCTGCACACGGGAATCAATGTCAGCTTCATTTCTATGCTCTTCCTATGCGAAAATAGGAACGCACAACCCGATGAGAGCGGCGCCAACAATGTTTCTGTTCCTGAGGAATCGCCAAGCAACCACCGGGACTTTGGCCCACTTGAGCTCCCAGTATAAGAACAAGGCAAGGAGGATTGGACCGATGACGAGCATGGCGATCATGTTACCTGGTCGTGGCGAGCGTTGCTTTAGTGACAGCTACCCGCGAGCAAACATGGAACCAGACATAATTGCTCACCTGAACCGAACTTTGATGGAGTAGAGCTTGCAAGGGTGACGGGTACGAGCAAACATGCCCAACCAGCAGCAAGCAACAACAACTGGAACCGTCATCAGGACGTCAGTGTTGAGTGTCTCCGCAATCACCCCACTCATACTCACACCAACGACGTCCAATTCTTCAGCGAAATCCCTGCCCTTCTGAACTACAGTAATTTTCTTGCCATTCATAGCGAATTCTTCCTCGTCCTTGGACCCGATGAGACCGAGCTTCTTGGCTTTCCACTGAGCCCAAGAGAGGGTAACGATGAGTGGCGAAAGAGCAGCTGGAACCAGTATGGCGCTGTGTCAAGGAACCATCAGTATAATAGGTATCTCGACACGTTCGTCAAGATGTACTCACAACATGCCGTAGCCCCATCGCCACCCAGCATGTTCGTACACGGAGGAGTAGACATTGGAAGCGATGAATCCATTGACGAGGAATGGCGCGGAGATCAGAGCTGATACCATACCACGATATCGCAGGGAGGTGATATCGGCGATGATGATTTGAGAGAGGATTTGAAGACCACTGTGAAGGTCAAGATTGGGTAAGTGGAGGTCTTGAACTGGAGGTCGAGAGACTTACGTGTATCCCACAGCATACTGGCGGGGTTGGAAAAAGGAAAAAAAAAAAAAGGAAGAAAGAAAGAAAGAAAGAAAAGAAAAGGTGATCGTGCCTTCGGTCAGCACGAAAAATGAATGACACAGAGACTCATACAAAACTCACCAAGATGATACCAGCAGCAAGGGCACCAGTACCCTGGGCAGAAGCGATGACGATGTAGCCTGTCCAACCAGATGATGAGTGAGCTGATTGTCAACATGGACACCAGGGATTGTACCGTCCTAGACCAACTCACCAAGACAGTAGAAGAAGACGACGATCATATAGGCTTCAGCCCTTCCGATAACATCGGCAAGCTTGGCCATCGGCGGTTTACCAATGGCGATGATGATACCTATATAGGACCCCGACAAGGCGTAAGCTCGAGATGTTCCATGGATGAAGAACGACAACGCGGCGCAAAAGACCAAAAGAAAAACACGCACCCTGAGCAGTTTGGATCGTCCCGATCAAAGAATGTTGACCGAAAGAAGATTGAGCATAGGAGAGGTAGAACCAAGTGGTGGAACCATCGAGAGAGTAAATGTATGAAGCGAGTGCCAAACTGTTCGACGCAGTGGGATTCCGGCATGTTAGAACGAAGATACGTACGCCGGGAGATGGAAAAAGAAAAGGAAAAAAGAGGCGGACTGAAGGACAACTCACCCAAGGTACAACCACCACTTGGATCTTTTCCCCCAGACACCCTGGGCAGCTTCGACTTTTGCCACACCCCTCAACTTTCTCTTCCTCGCTTCAACTGCATTGTATGGCTCTCTCAACACTCCCTCTTCTCCTTGAGCTGGAGTGAGATTTTGGTTTCCCCTTGATTGAGTTTCCAATGTGTATGTTTGGAGATCGGGTTGAGGGTGTGAAAAGGGAGTGGCGGACGTTGGAGTCGGCGGGAGGGTGGTTGACATTTTGGGTGGTTACTGATGTGACAAGCGAGCAGACGGTTTTGCTTGATGATGAGGGTTGGATTGAAGGAGCGAGGAGTGTGATCTCGACCTTTGTTCCTTCTGAAGCAGGAACAGGACGAGAGGGGGGGACAGACGTAGTTGGTGGGAAGGGGATTTGTCTAATTTTCTTTTTAATCAGATAAGGAACATATATAACTAGCCGCGGCGGACACGAGGTTTCCCTTCGTTTTTTTTTCTTCTCTCTTTCCGTCTACACTCTCTTTTTCTTCTTTTTTCGTTTCGTCTGTTTTGTTTTGTTCGGGTCGCTGAGGGGTGTAGGCCGAAGAAGAGAGCACAGAGAGAATGGGAGCTGCGGTTCGTAATCAGATAACCGTGTTCGGCGAGACACGGAGAAACGGGCGTAAAGAGAGGGGGAGAGCAGTAGCAGTAGCGGTTGAGACCAGGCTCGGGTTCACCGTTGTGGCGTCGTGCGTAATGCCTGACGAGAAAAGGGGGCAAGGTGAAGGGAAAGACCCAAGAGAAGCATCTACAACTTGAAAGCCAGCCAAGAATGGCTTGGAGTTTGTCAGCGTGGAATTATTGGTGGAATTTGTTTTTTTTTTAATTTTTCCCTTGTGATTCTTGCTTGCGCTTGGCAAACTCGAGCCTTCATTGGGACAACTGGGAAGTGACACATGCTGGAATACCTGGCCGTGAATGCCGTTAACCCCCTTTCCCTTGGCGAAGGTAAAAGGAGGAGCACGACGACGACTCACTTGTGCCACGACTACGTAGGGGATCGAGGGCCATTAGGTTTGCCCCTTTGTATCGCCGCATCCCTAATCTGATTAGCGGTGTCAATCGCGTGCCTTTACCCTGGAATTTGGTGGTGTGAGCGGTGAGTCGTTGTTGGTGGTGGGCGCACGTCGTCGGGTCGGAGAAGGAGACGTAGCTTATTGACGACAGCTAGGGAGACACACGCTCTTGGCTAGGACCCGCCTGCACCACCTTCCAGTCCGGCGTGGTCCGGTCTCGCTCGACTTCACCCAATTAGTCGGGTCCTACTAGTCCCGATATTTCTTTATCAGATACCTGAACGTTTTACAACCGAGATCTGCATCCTTCTCTCAATAAACGATCGGCAGGAATAGACAATTCGCTTCTCATCTCAATACACACACAGATCGACCGACCGACCCACCCGAAGAATATGTGTCCATCCCTTGCCGTACTCCCGACATTGGGAACGAAAACCATCCTCATTCTCGGTGCTTCATATGGTGGTGCACGAGTAGCAAGGGTGATCTCGGAATTCTTAGGGAAGGAGGGTGGATTTCGAAATTGGAGAGTGGTCGTGGTCGATCGAAATAGGTGGGTAGGACGGCTGTCAGAACAAGAGAAAAGAAAAGGATACTCGTGTGAGCTGACTGAACACCTTTGTCATATTTTCACCCGTCCAGCCATGCCAATCGTGAGCCATCAATGTGCCTCCTTCTTCCTAGCCCTCCAACACAAAGTTCTGATCCAAACCTCTTCCTCCTGCTCACTCAGACGTCTATGTGTTTCCTCGATTCACCCTCCTCCCACAACACGGTATCAAGTCATTTATACCATACAAAAACCTCCTACACCAGCCAACCATCAACGGAGAATCAGTCTCAACCAACCTCTTTATTCGTGGACACATCCTTTCTCTTTCCAACAAAAGCGCAAAGATACAAACCATCTCAACAGATGAACCAGATGGCTTTATCGACTTGCCTTACGAATACCTTATCTACGCACTCGGATCAACGTTGCCTGAACCTGTCGATCCTTGGCATGCTCATACTCAATTTTTGAAAACGGAGCCTCGGTCAATATCACCTACTTCTTCAACATCGGGCGAAGTCTCCGTTGCTCGCGATATTGATGTATCATCGTTATTAGTCGATTTACCATCAATCGAGCCACGATCTCCGTCGCCGCCTCTCCCTCCCACACCTGTATCCTCGACTTCCTCTCTTCCTTATCTCAAACCTCAACCCTCACTTCAAGGCTCGATCGATGTATCACCTTGGTTACCTCCTACACCACCATGTTCAACCCCAGAACTCCGAGCTCATAGCTTAGGGCAGAAAGTCGTGAGTTCTTCGAGACATGAGCATGTGAAAGGGGCTGGGACGCTCGAGTATGGTTTGAAATGGATGAAGGAGAGAGGGGCGATGGTACAGAAAGCGAAGAGGGTGATCGTCCTTGGAGGTGGTGCTTTGGGGATTCGTAAGTCGAGAAGTTGTCGTCAAGTCGAGGGAAGGGAGAGAGGCTAATTTTGTGATAATGATTGTTGGCAGAGTTCGCCACGGATATCAAGGATCTCTTCCCGGAGAAGGAAGTGACACTCCTTCATTCAAGGGAACGATTACTTCCAATCTACCCCATAGAAATGCACGAAGCTAGTATGTCGAGTGGATATCCTCTTGAAAGGATTTCGTTGACAATCCTCTCCGACCTTGAACAGTTGCCGAGCGTTGTGAAGAGCTAGGAATCAATCTCATCCTAGGTGAACGTGCTCAATCAATCGAAACGAAGTTGATCCTTGAAGATGGGGTTGAAAGACCGGAGGTGGTAGTGACAACTTCGATAGGCAGAGCAGTAGAAGCTGACATGGTTGTGAGTGATGATGATCCGCCAATTTCTTTACCTCGCCCAAGTATCCTTTACTGAAGTTCGGGCGTCTGAATTCCAGCTACCATGTACGGGTCAGCGACCCAACACCGCCATCATATCCTCCTTCCTTCCTCACGCTATCGTACCTACCACTCAACGCCTTTCCGTACGACGAACAATGCAACTTTCCCCTTCTCCTGCCAAGAATCCCTCAGAAGATCCAATTGAAGATCACATCTTCGCAATCGGTGATTGTGCAGATGCGTTCGGTGCGATCCAAAGTGGAAATGCGGCTTGGTATCAAGCGAATGTGACGTCGGAGAATTTGATACGATTGATCAAGAAGCAAGAAGGTTTGCAGGATGAGAAACTGGAGGAGTATTCGCCTAATGGTCCGATGATTAAAGTTACCCTGGGATTAGTGAGTTTGAAAAGCGTTTGAATAGGGCAGTGGCGGAGGTGAACTGATCAAATTCATATAACTTGATAGAAACGATACGTTAAATGTATAGAGGACAAGGTTACGGAGGGAGATGATGGTATAGAAGATCTACAAGCTAAAGTCATGTGGTGAGTTGGTGTCTGTCTCAGCAGTTATGCAAAGTCTCGCCAGCTAACCCTACGGGGCGCCGCGCTAGGTGGGCTTTTGGCGCAGATGATCAAGCAAACCAGCTAACCTGTTGATCCTCCAAATGCTTTAGGCCCCTTTTTGGCGCAGAAGATCTGATGAAACAGTTGGTCGATTGAGGTCTCGCCACTGCGCTGAGAGATAGATAGTGAGATATCATGACATAGCAAGGGCGTCGTCTCGATGGGAGATGAAGTAGGTGGTCAGGGTTGTTACATGCGCTCTAGTATATGCGCTGGACAAATGGAAATAGACTATGAGAAGTTCCACCATGCAGAGATGATTCACATGCGAGGCAAACCTTGAGCCATCGGAGCGGAATATCAAGTTTGCCAGGTCTGGTTGTACCTGTTTCATCATTAGTTGCCACCGAATCGAACCTTCACGCGTAGGTCTGCCTCTCCATATCACGAGAGTCCTTTGAACAACGTTGACCGTATCAACAAGCCGTCAGTCAGGATACCATGCTCAAACACATCATCACCGGGTGGCACTACAATCATGAGTTCATCAACTTCCCAACCATCCAAATCACCTCCTCACCACCCCACATCCGAATGCTTTCGCAGAAAACAGCCATCCGCATCGACAGCACGCGAGATGAATGTGCGTTTCGAACATCTACTCGATTCCCTCGATCAACCATCTCGAAAGTGGGTTGAAGAAAGAGACACAAAGAACCCGGCAGTTACGTTGTGGATGATATTGACAGGAGAGGAAGGGGAAATGCTCAAGGGGAGGTATTTCAAGTTTTGTCATGGTGAGTGCGGTGGCGAGTTGAGAATGTGGTGGGATCGGCTTGATGGAGATTCATCACGTCAGGATCTTTAAGCGTTGGGCAGTGTTATAATTGACTGACTCCGCCGGAACGCTGACTCGACCGCTATACAGCATATTGGCCAATGATCGAGACAACGTGGGGAATAGAAGATGGGTTTCTGGCAACGACAGGTACCTGTGTTGACGTTGACCGATCGACTTCCATTACTGACAAAGGAAATTCATCACCCACCCTACCTTGCAATCCCACCCAAAAAAAAATAAGTATGCTATATCGCCTCTGTCCTCCCGGAAAATCCGGAAGCTCCACCTCTCGTATCGAATCAAAAGATCGACAAGCTGAAGGAAGCGTTATTGACCCAGTTGCTCCACTTCATTGCGTATGCGGGGATGGAAAAATCCTCTTCGGGTGGTTTAGACACTTTGCAAGTGAGTGAGAGGTACAGGAAGAAGAAATGGCCAATTAAGAAAAGTGACAGTGTGCTTTCCCATCGTTTGGTTGTATGCCCTTAAACCGATCCTGATCCTGTTCCCCTAACAAAGGCAGCTCTCCTCATCTCACACTGGCTAAGCGACAGGCTCTTCCCTTACAACGTTGAACCCCTCCTCGATAATCTACTTATCGACCTCGTGCTCGACAACTCATCCATTTTCCGGAATATCTTCCCGAGTGATCACTTTAGCGGCAAGAAAAGAACGGATTTGGGAGGAATGAATTTGAAAACTTGTTTGAAGGACGCCATCATTGAGTGAATACCGATGTGCTCGCTCGGAATTGCATAGCATGTTGACAGGCAGGAGAAAGACATACCACTAGACTAGGTATCGATTCTCTTCAGCGTCCTTGCTACTGCTGTTCCCGATCTCGTAGCTCTTCCCTCTCCGTCGGCTCGTCGGATGACAGCTCGATCGATTGGTCTTGTTGCCCTTCTCTGCGCGGTGTCATTCCAAAGGAACAGGACTCTGTCGTTGAGAATAGAAGGTTGGCAATCGCGCATGACAGAGTGACGCAACCTGCATGGCAGAAGATGGCTATCGTTACTTGGTACGTTTAAGGCGTTGAAGACGAGAAGTTGAAGTCGAGACTAATTCTTCTTTGAGCAGGCTTTACTACTTACATGAACAGCTAAGGTATGCTCTGACTGACGAATTCACGAGCCAATCTTGACTGATGGCAATACATTCAAAGCTGGACCATCCCCGATTATCCTGAGCCATCCACATCCACAAACGATCTCCCCGCATTCATCCATAACATCAAGACGCTTATCATTGACGAATCTGTGTTCGCCTGTTGCCGAAAGTACATCGATCCATGTGGTGATACTAAAACGCCGACGATCGGTGGCATATGGTTGATGCTCTGGGATAAATTGGGATCGGAGAGGCATGCTATGATCGTAGCGGAGGTACAGGTTATCTACTATAGTAGAGAGACGATGGTGAGTTGCTCTGGTTTCGGGGCAAGCAGGACACAGGAGGTCGTCCCTCAGATCTAACCAATCCTTCCCAGCGTTATCTCGCTGCGGCTGAGACAGCCACGAATAACTTCCAAAATGTTGCTGTCAGTGCAAAGGCATCATCTTCCCGGAGCGACGCAGACCTTGATTGATTCCTTTCCACCCTCGCCTTACACACAGAATTCCGAGTGCAAGAGCGTCGATCGAATGCACACGGTGTTACAAGCTGTCATGAAAAAGCAATCCGGTCTTGATGGTGTTCTCAAACGATTCGATGCGCAATTGAACGATGTGTTATCAAACATGGCATTGAGAGATGTATGGAAGAGCGAGAGGAGAGAGGACATTTTTGGAGGCGGTGAGTTTTCTTTTTGGTTTGTGTTCGCCACTTCAAAGTAAGGACTCTAGGCTGAGATAGGCGGAAGAAATGTCAGGAATCAAGAAGTTGCAGATGGCTCAATTGCATTTGTGAGTCATTTCCGTATCCATTCCTCGGCGCTACGCTGTCTTTTTTCCTCAAATACAACTCCTCGCGGTCGCAGTCGATGTTACGAGTACCGCAGCAATATTCTGACTGTGACCATGGATGTACTTGGTCGTTTTCCTCGAGTGCCACTGAAGATACCAATGGAGAGGCTAGAACAGGCGACTGCAATCGAAGTGAGTTTGGAAAGATAGTCATTGGAGTTTGATGCGTTGGCTGACTCGTGCCGGTATCACTCAGTGGGTAGAAATGTCACATGAGGCGGCCGAGGTCTATCGTCGTATCTTCTACCGCCAACGAATCCACGACTTTTTGCCATACAAGGACTTGAAGATGCTGATCCTGATGTCACTAGCTGTCTTGGAGGTGACGTGCGTTGTGAGGATGGGATGATAGAACGAAGCTTTCCAATCTTATTAACGACATCTACACCGCTACAGAATCAGTCCAAGCGTCAACGAGAAAGCTGGACGACTGAGCAAGAAGTACAAGGATAGTGAAAGTATCCAGGATTGTGAGAGTGGTGAGAAGACTGCGCGGTGCGAGGGATTACGATATCAGCTGTTCAAGTTGAAAGGGTGGTTAGACGAGATGAGGACCAAGTGGGAACAAAAGGTCAATGCGATGTAGGGAAATGTGGGACCAAGAATGGAGAATGTACCACGCCCCCGGGGAGGCACCGGAGTCCCCGACTGTCTGTTCGGAATCACGTGTCACGACTTTGCGGGACGAATGCCCTATCCGCATAGTAAATCTAAAGCCATCTGGGTCGACGTTTTGAATTGGGACTGGTTATCTTCACGATCGTCTCTGTTCAATCTTACTCGTCCTTGGTCGGATGGGTAGGATACCTCGAGGGAAGGTCCATCCGTAGTGGCGAATACAACGATCTCTCTTCCTTCGGAACTCTCGATCATCTTCTATCCCTTTCGATCTTATCGATTTTCAACCACTTCTCCTGACCTTTTGGTTCTTCGTGAATACTCTTTTTTTGGCCAACAATGAATGGTAGACAAGGCTCCGGGATGTCAGGGTACCCTAATGGGAGGAATGGACGTGAGTGCTTTGACCTGTTTGGACTTCCTACTACACGTCAAAACGGCGGACGAGATCCCTTCGACGACGTAGTCCATCCTAAGAGCTCGCTAAACTTCTCTCTTTCCTCCCTCCGCGATAATCCAACAGCATCCTCATTCATATCACCACAAGCACTATCCTCCCTCTCCTCCACCTCATCACGTCCATACTCCACCCAAACTCCCTACCAAGAAGAAGATGCAAAACCATACATGAAACGAAAGCGGACGGACAACTCCTCATCTGGAGGAAACGGAGAAGGCAGCGGTGGTTCGGGTGGAGGAGTAGATAACGGGAATGTGGAAGCAACGGCTAGAGGAAAAAAGACCAAGGGAGAGGGAAGAGATGGGAGGAAAGGGAAGAGTAAAGCGTGTGTTTATTGTAGGAGAAGGTGAGTGGTTGGGGATGAGCGGTTAGATGAACGAGAGACACTGATTTTTGGGTATGAGGATCGTAGTCATATGGTTTGTGATACACAGCGACCTTGTTCAAGATGGTTAGTCTTCTTCTCCTTCCTCTTCAAAACAAGTCATCGGCGTTGGACTGACGGAACAAGTGACTGTCTAATTATCTTCTCACCTCACAGCGTCAAAAGAGGAATCGATCATCTCTGCACAGATCAACCACCACCTAAACGTCCCTCCCAACAACGAACTACTTCATCAACTCATTCATGTAGTTCACATTCACCACAATCTGTTTCACCCCCGATGGTTGGTGGAGACGTTAGCAGCGGCGGAGGTGGTGGTGGAGGTGTATTGACTAGTCCAACTGCAAGAGTCTCAGGGATCAGCTTGGATCCCATCAGCGGGTTGAGGTCGATTACTACTCCTGAGGATCAAGTCATCAACAGGTCAATCGGCGGAGTATCAGGTGGATCTTCAATATATGATACCTCACCGAATTCAATACCTCCATCACATCCTGCTTGGCCGCTATTACCTACGAATGCAACTGCTTCGCATGGTCAGGAGGAGGAGATGAAATGGGGGTGGAGAGGTGATGGGGTCGCACCTGTCGGGGTACCGAGTGGGAGTGGGGTTAGCAGTGGTGGCGGTGGTGCAGTTGGCGTCGGCGGTGGTGTCGGCGGGTTTGCCATGGAAGCGAATTCACTAGGTGGACAATCAACCAACGACCTGATTGGTCAAGGATATGGATACAATGACTTAGGAATGGGAATGGGTCTCGGTTCCGATGGTTTACAACAAGGGGAATTCGCTCCTCTCTCCGGCTTACTCGAAAGTTTAGGAATTCCAAGTCTTCCAGGTGGATTAGGTGATATCTGGGGGATGGGAGCGCCCAGACCTGAAGATGAGATAGGGAGGGATGATGGGTTGACCGGGATTGTTGGACTTGGTGGATGGTCTGCTAGGAATAACATGGGAACGGGAGATGAAACGAGTCCTAAAGAGGCATGGGAGAAGAGAGGGGAAAGAGCGGCGGAAGGTGCGAGTAAGATGATACCTGATCAGGTTCTGATGAATAGGGTGTCCAAGACGTGAGTGAAGCGAATGTTGTAGCGTCGTGGAGAGGTGTGAGGATCTGATTTTTTCTTTTCTTTTCCGGGGGTGTCAATAGCGAACGATACCTTTTAGCTGCGGCTGATCAAGCAAATGGTACTCGAGATGAACGACTCGCTCAAGTTATTAGAGCGAAATATGAAGCTGGGTTATTAAAACCGTATGATTATAGTCGTGGATATGCTAGGATGATCAAGTGGATGGAGAAGAAGTGGGTGTTTTTTTCTTCTTTGCTTTTTCTGTTCATTCATCTGTCCAAGGCTTGTTAAAGCTAACGTGTGATTGTCAATTATTACAGCGTCACGCCTCAGACCAAGCAGGCTATCCTGAGGCCTCTATCTGGCTTCCGACCAGCCTTCCGAGCTATCGCTCAGACATTGAGCGATATCGATCTCGTCTTTGTAGAGGAAGCGTTCGAGAGGTTGATGTTGGATTATGATCGTGTCTTTTCTGGTGAGGCCTCGCTTTTCTCAGATCTTACCACTAAGAATTTTTCCGTTGATTGGTTTGTGTGATGAATAATCAAACCCCCTGCCAGCCATTCATACACCCGCATGTCTATGGCGTCGTACGGGAGAGATCTATAAAGCGAATCGGGAATTTTCAACACTCACTGGAATACCTGCTGCTTTGTTGAGAGGAGGCAAGTTGGCGATTTATCAATTGATGACGGAGGAATCGACGGTGCGGTATTTTGAGGTGAGAGTTTTTGGCGATTGAAAGGAGATTTGTGAAGATCGGTTCAGGCTGATGGAGTCGTTTTGGTATATGATGTTAGAATTTGGCTAGTATCGCTTTCGATGCCGGTAAGTCCTGTCTCACGACGAGGTCGATCCTCTGCACTCGTGCCCCCCCCCCCCCTTCTGACCTTTTCTTCCAAACTCACAGCTCACAAGAGCGTCAACACAGTCTGCACACTTCGAATACCGACCTCTCTCACTCGCTCATTGACAACAACCACCCCTTCCATGAACCCCCTCAATCCCATCTCCACCGGCCCTACACCACGCTCATCACCGAATTTGATCGCTCAACACCAATCGCTCCCTAGTTTCACGCCGATTCGATCACCTCTTCAAGGATCGGAGACGGCTTTACCAACGATGAGTGGGTTTGGTCAGAGCATGAGCGCGAGTGCATCAGGACAGGGTCAAGGTCAGATCGTACCGGTGGAGTATAGGATCGTAAAATGTTGTTTTAGTTTCACGATTAGGAGGGATTCGTGAGTTTCTTTGTCTTTTTGAAAAAAGGGAGGACAAAAATGGGTTGGGGTAGGAGAGGAATTGGTTAGAGAGCTAATGGGTCGCCTCGTCTCGGCTTTTTGATTAGATGGGGAATTCCTATCGCTTTGATTGGGAATTGGATACCGATGTGAAAGAGGTGAATTTGTCGGGATGGATATTTAGGGGGACGTTTTGAGTTGGAGGGTCCTTTTTGGGGGGTCTACAAAGGGGATATTTTCATGGACGTTTGAATGGATTTCCACACCGCCCTGGCTGTTTTGGTTAAAAAAGTTTCACACCAAGTGTGAGTCATGTAAAATTTTACGATAATCGAATTTCCATTCATGCTAGATTATACAATGGGATCGATCGTCCGATGAGTTGTGGGGTGTGGGGGGGGGGGGGGGTGGTTTGATGATCATCCAATGCATCCACCTTTCAGATCTATAACGTGCATATTTATCCAAACATCATCCTCCTTCCCTCCGCAAGACAATCTGCTTCTATCACTTAATGTATAAAACACATCCTGTCCATTCAGTGGATGACCTGTTGAACCGTCGATGTAGATGATGAGGGAGGTGGGAGTGGTCGGGAGGATGGTGGTGGTGGTGGTGGTGACGGCGTCGGATGAGATACGGTTGAATGGATTGGTTGGAGCTGGAATAGCGGGAAGGGAATTGGGAGATAGGAGATGTTGGGTGTAGAAGTGAATGAGGTCGATCATGTTTAGGTGTTATTCAATCTCTGTGGGGACGGGATGTGTATGTGATTACAATGTGGCATGGATGGTATTATCATATTACAGAAATCAGACTAGGTGGGTGAGTCAAGGTATGAAAGGAAGAAAGAAAGGAAGGAATGAGGGAGGGTTGGGAAGGGTCGAGGTTCCCGGGTTTTCATGGTTCAGAGAAGATAGGTGCTTGCTGCTGGTGACTAACCGTGCGTGACCCGCGGTGTCACAATCTCCCTCACCGGGGAACCCGTTGTTTGTTTACTTTTCAGCCGCGTTCGCTTGAAGTGACGAGTCGCGCCCATTTTGACCGAGGGAAAGTCAACAACCGGGCCAACTCGCTGGGATGGGATGAGGTGGGGATGGGGGATGGGGATGTGCTAGACGCGATATATCACAGAGTTGGACATCTCGCTTGCACTCTTTTCATAATCCTCCTTTCCCAGCGCCACCTTTTCCAAGTACAGTCTCGCACACAGTAGTCTCTTCCTCTCTCTCTCTCTCTCTCTCTCGCTGTGCCCTTGGAACCGACCTATCATCAGCAGCGAAACACTACCAAACTCACTAGCACTTCCTCCCTGCATATCATATCAAGACGTGCTGCGTCAGACTACCTCTCAAGATATCTCCTCTCCAAACTCTGACTCCGACTCCGACTCCGGACTGTCGTAGCGCAGACCGAAAACGGGGAACTTTGTTCCCATCTGACAAGGTCTCCGTTTTATCTCACTCGCTACATTCCATCCAACGCGTCAATATCAATCGGACCCTACCCCATCGCGCAGGTCGCTCCATCCTCAGTCCTCCACCTTTCTCTTTCCTCCTCTCTCCCCCTCTCTCCCTCTCTCTCTCTCCAAACGATGCCGCGAATCCCACTTCGAACCGAACCATACGCTTCTCCTCTTCGTCAACATCGTCATTTCAAATCGAAACGTGATCTCATCCTCCGATCTCTCGGTAAATCATCCTACATCAATGGTTCTCAATTCGTCGTCCTTTTCATATCGGCCAGAGGCGATGTAGAAACGTATGCGAGTGAATTGTTACAGGATGTTAGCGCGGATCCGATCGTCTTGAGAGAAACAGGACATGAGGAGAAGACGACTATATTCAAATGGGACGTGATAGAATCTAAACGAAGGATGATCAAAGATGTGGGAGAACAGAGGAGGAGGGAGGTTGCAGAGAAAAGAGGATTGTTTAGTGTTGGAGTTGAACATGATGGGGATTTAGATATGGGACTTGAGTGTGATGGAGAAGTAGAGGATGGTGATGATGTTGTTGATGATGCTGATGAAGGGAGGATGGGAAGTGGTAATGGGAGGGAGAGGAGGGAAGAATCACCCACCGAACAAAGAGGACGTAGAGTTGGTTCAGAAGAGGATGAAGATGGAGATAAAACGTTGGTAGAGGATCCAAACGATTTCATCTCTACAAAACAAGAAGATGGAATCACGACGAAATCGGAATGCCTTGAATCATTATCCTTCTCCTCCTCCTCCTCCTCCTCCACCATCACCACTACCACACAATCAAAGACTCACGACCTTTTCATGCCCGAACCTACTCCCAATACACTCATTCTCGCTACAACTACTCCTTCTAAAACTCGACCACGAACTTTCTCATCAGCATCTCAGTTCAAGACTCCTGCTCAATCAATTCGATCGGTCAACCCTTCTACTTCAGCGATGGCTTCTGCTTCCATAGCTCACGGTTCTTCAAGACGACCAAGGGATGATATGTTCTTACCATCTTCACCATGTCTTGCTTCTTCTCCACATACGGGAGGTAACCCAGACGCTACAACTCATCTCCTATCCATCCCTGAATCATCCATCGAAAGTTACTACATCGATCGCTTCAATTCACTACAACAAACGACGTGTAAACTCGTTGTCAAAACTTGGATCAAAGTCGTTGAACCGAAAAAACAAACTAGGTTTCCATATAACAAGGGTGAAGAAGCGAAACCGACTTGGTGGCCTGAAGGGGTTAGGCATAGGGAACCTGATCATTTGATGAAGCCTGGTGAGTGCACATTTTTTTTTCCCTCCCTCTCGAAAGAGATCGACATAGATCTCCTCAACTCGCATGCTAACCGACTTGCGACGATTGTTTCTACCAGAACGTACTCAACTCCTTCTTGCCATCTTGAGGATGCCAGGTGTCAACCCGACGAGACTTGAGGTTTCCACCGCAGAGATGTTGGCGTACATCTCACAAGCCAAGATGAGGATCCTACGAGAGATTTACACCGTTGCGAAGGAAGAGGAGAGGCGGAAGATAGAGGGAGGTGAGTGGGAGGTAGAAAGAATGACAGTAAGACGTCAGAAGTATCGGTGGCTGACGATCAACACTCGCCTACAGCCACTGGAGACATCGTCGTACGATTGCCAGGCGCACCGACCGATACAAATCATCTTCCAACTCTGTCCCTGACCACTCCCGATCGTTCCCACCTCTCCACCTCTCAACCCGCTACACCACTCGTCACATTCACCATCGATGCACAATCTTCAACACGTAAACGCAAATCCGAGATGAACACCTCGCACATCGACAACAAGGAGAATATCCTCGCGACGCAGTATCAACCAATGCAGAAGAGTCCCCCGCCAGGATCTTCAAACAATGTTCATTCATTCAAACGAGCCAGAGCCAGTTCGACGTTGGAGATGTATGGAAATCAAACGAGGTTGGAACAATTGACGCCGTTGAGATCGATCGCTGGGAATGGAGTGCCGTTCTCCAGCTCGCCATTAGTTCGAGAGAAAGAACCGGCTTATGCTCAGCCTCAACAAGGTTGGGCGGTCTCTCCTCAACCTGGTGGATATCATTACGACCCGATGCATGCACAAGGCTTGATGCCTGTTTGGAATGGACAGCAAGGTCGAGCTGGTCCTCCGATGGGTCATCAGCCTTCTCCTGACCCGAGCACGTTGAGCAGATCGGAGGCGTATCAACCGCAGGGAACTTCGAGCAAGAAACGAGCTCCACGCGGGGTGACTAGACTACCCCTCCCGAGTTTGAACTTGCCTACTCAGTACCATGGACAACGTGGTCCAGTGACGTCAATGCCTCAGGGACAGGCATACTACTATCCAAGCGCTTCACCTTCTCCCGCTATCATGCAGCAGGGATACTACCATCCTGGACAGGGCCAAGAAATGTACGTCGTCGCTTTGCCACAACCACCTTCTCATCCTTCCCAAGTGCAAGGACAAGATCAAGGGGCTAGCAAAATGACGTCGCCGTACCTCATGACGAACGCTACATCGACGCCTTACCATCCACAACCTCCTATGTTTGCTCCGACGGCGCAACAGCCTCAAAATAGCGGATTAGGATTCTACGATACGTTTTCACCAATGCAAGGGGGAACCGGGATGGCTACAGATTCGGTATTTCCATTCGAAAATGCGATGACTGGCGGTGGCGAGGTGGGAGGGGGCATGGAGGAGATGCAGGATGAGTATGTGTGGACTGAGCGTTGAAGGGATTGGAAGAATGTGGAAGCGTGATATGAGCTGGTCTCGATGATGATAGTACTGCTCTCTGTTTCCTTGACAAAGTGCTGCGGGTACGATCCGACGACTGAATGTTTTGATACTTGACAAGAAAACTGTATCTACTAGATACCGAGTCTGTATGCTGTGCTATATACATATATTTCGATACACGAAATGCCGGTCATCACTTTTGAGACAGCGTCCGACCGCTGACATTCCCACCTTTGTCTCAGGGCGTCCGTCCCATGACGTAACGGGAATCCCCTCAGGCACGCGAAGAAACAAAAACTCGTCAGATAACTCGTTTGTTGATCATTTTATCCTCACCTCTCGTTTGACCTCAGCTGCATGGCGATAGAGTTGGTCTAGTGTCGATGCCATTCATCGGTCTCTCATTCATTTCCTCTTTTCCTCTTTTCCTCCTTTCATCGACACCTACTATACCCGCCTAACACACTCGCCAACCCTCATCGGGCCCCATAGCTCATTTGCAACTAGATGGCCGATCTAGCATCCCACAACTTTTCAGCCGAATACTCTGGTCTCCTTTCGACGTTCTGGGTATTTCTTGGTGTAGGAGGCTTCTGTATTATTTCTCATGAGGTCTTGACCAAGATCCCTAGGAGAAGAGGGAAGGATGGGCCAATGGGTGTCAAGGTCGACAATGGGCAGGTCAAGCAGAAGGGATGGATGAGATGGAATGGTAGGAGACGGGACAAGGAGCAGATAGGAGAGTCTCACGAAATGAAGGAGATAATAGATGGAAAGCAGTTGATAGAAATCAAGGAGGATATGAATGATCCAGCTTGGAGAGCAGCGCTTGGTAAACGAATCTTGGGAAGTAGAGAGAATTGGGAATTCAAATAGTGAGTCCGCCGGCTCCATATGGCTTATTGCACACCTCTGACATCGTGAAAATCGTACTTTCAACAGTCTCTATGAAGGAAGAGCATGGAACCTTACGTCCCCGTCAGAACCTCTTCCCAATTTCCCTCTCCTATGGATCTATCACGTCCTTAGCATTCCCGAATCAACACTGCCACCACGGATCGGCATAGATTGTTCTCAGCATACAAGGTTCTTGAGAGCTTGCTGTTGGTATGCGACATTGCATTGTTTTACCACGATGGTGTGAGTGTTTTGCAAGCGGTCTTGAAAGGGACGAAGGAAACAGATCGCTGACCGCTGCAAGAGATAGAGTACTACTGCCTATACATTTGAAGAATGCGTTACCGACCATCAAGGGCACATCGATGCTACGAGCTGGGGTAACGGTTAATATCAGCGACAACATCTCATCGTTTCTTTGGGTTCACGTTTTCTTGGTGAGTGCAACTCACTTCCTCAAACGTCGATACGTGGCTGATCTGAGTAAGGCGTGTACCTACCTATAGCTATGGTACATGATCATTACTTGGGTAGGAGCTGTGTGGTGGGTTGTTACAGGCGGGATCAAATACCGCCAGGTTGAAATCCAAGGCACAATCGACGAGTTGAAGGAGAGAGGAAGAACGCAAAAAGTCACGGTAGACGGTGGACCCATGATCGATGACTATGGGACGCCAGTGTTAGCGATACGAAGTGGAAATGAGCTAGGAGCTGGGAAGGAGGCTGGCGATTCTGGATCTAAGGAACCTCTTGGGCCTGTAGAAAGAAGCGAGAGATCAAGCGAGTCTACGAGATCTGAGGACGAAAGAGCGACGACCAATAAAGACCAGAAGACCGGCAACGAAAAGGCTACACTCAGAAAGGATCGTATATCAACTTCATCACCGTCAAATGACCCTCAAGATACAACCTCGTGTGATGCGAGACCCATCCTTCCCTCTCTGGAAGCGGGGCTCAAGCAATTCCGAACGGTCTTGGTTTCCAACATCCCTCCCGCAATGCGAGACGAGAACACACTTCGCACCTATTTCGAAACGGCTTTATCCGCGCCTGAACCAGCTTCAGCAATGGAACCATTTACACAAGATCCAGTAGCTTTCATGAAACGTCATTTCAAGAGGAATAGCAACATGTTGAGGATGCCAAAATCCCATTTACCGGTATACAGGCCTAAGAAGGAAATCGGGAAGACATTGCCCGACGTGCAAGAGGTGACAGAGGGGAATATGGACAGTAGTGCGGGACCTGTGGAGGAGATTGTTTTGGTGAGGAAGGTCCAGGATATTGCATCGCTGAGGAAGAGGCTGGAGGCAACAAGGAAACGTCTTGAGCTCGTGAGTATCGATGCTAACTTGGCAGCTGTCGAACACGATGCTGATACCGGTTGCCATTGATAGGCACACTTGCGACTTGCTCGACGAGTCATCAAGGCTGTAGAAAAGATGATGAAGGAGGATTGCAACCATGGAAAGCTACGGCGCGAAGATACCGAGAAGCAAGCCATTACTGAAGAAGGTCTCGAAAGGACTGGAAATGAAGACAGAAGGACGCTCGTAGAGGCGATAAGGCCTTTCACACGACAAGGGTGGGCGGAAACTGCCCATGATCCTGCCTTCGTCCCAGAGTATTCAACGGTGTGGGATGTGAGGTTAAACAGATGACGTATGGACACACATAGCTGACTGTACAATCCCTCCAGGCCCTCCACGTTCTCCGGGAAAAGCGACTGCTTGACCCCTATCAAGCCTTGACTCGCAAGAAATTGCGAGTCAGACAAGCGCAAACTCCCCTCATCGACTTGCTGACAGCACAATACAAACATCTTGAAACGTTGCTGGAAGAGAAGCTGGCCAAACCGCTAGGTTCATATCGTGCCGCGTCGTCCGCCTTTGTCACCTTCCGAGATGGCTCAACCGCAAGGCGTGTGCTGCGCGACCTTGCCGCCCATCCTCATCACGTCTTGTCGTGTCGGACGAGGCCTGCTCCGCAGCATGTTGATCTTATCTGGCCCAAGCTCGTGAAGAGTGTCTATCGCGCGGAAGCTGTCAAAAGCTGGGGGATCACCGTTCTGGTCTGGCTGTTCACTATATTGTGGATGTGAGTGTAGAGTAATTGCTTTGCAAACAATGAGCTCACAGCTAGGGAGACCACAGCTTCCCCCTTACTGGTATCTCTGCTATTGCAAGTGTCGACACCGCTGGTCAGATCATACCAGCGCTAGGAAGATATCTCGCTGCGCATCCGAGCGTCTCCACCAACTTGCAAAATTTGGTTCCCGTGATTCTTGTCGGTCTCATCTCACTAGCAGTCTGTCCTATCCTGCTCGCCATCGCAAATTCCGAATCTCATATCGTGACAGGTTATGGGGTCCACGATGCTACTCTATCACGGTACTGGAAATATCTCATTTTCAACGTACTCATAGTATTTTGCGTAGGACGAGCTGCTCTCCAAGGCTACGTCTTGGCCAAAATCAATGCTACAGAGGTACTCACACAGGTCGCGAGCTCGTTCTCTGCTGCTGCACCCTACTTCGCGGGTGCAATCATGTATAATACGGTGATCCAGTGCGCTTTGGAGTTGCTTCGACTCGGAGTGGGTGTCGTCCCTTTTCCTCTCTTCAAGGATGTAATTGACTAAATCACGCTTCCAGCTTCCTCTCATCGGCTACGTCTTCTCCGTTCGACCGGCGGTCCTGCCGCGTCAGCGTGCTGAACCTCAACGGACTGTATCATGGTTCTTCTTGGTACCCAACCACATGTTCACCCTCGCTCTTATCACTGTATTCGCAATCTTTAATCCTCTGGTATTGCCTTTCGCCCTTGTGTACTTCGTCTACGCAAGAAGTGAGTCGACTACATATGCAAAATTTTCTCTTAATGATGCTAATATCTGATATCTCTTTCTCGACAGTCGTCTACACCCGCAACTTCACCTACTCCTACGGACGTCGATACGAGGATTCAGGAAGGCGTAATGGTCGTCGATATCTTCGATACAGCTTGGATGCTTTTGTCTTGGCTGAGGTTCGTTGTCTCTTCTAGCTCGTTGTTCAGGGGTGACTGACCAGTGTCGCGTCCGCAGTTTGCATGGCTTGCGTTCATGGTTCTTGCTAAACAGAAGATACCAGCTGGCTTTGCTGGCGCTCTTATTCCGCTAACGGTTGCGGCGAAAGTCTTGTGAGTAACGGCAGATATTAATGGCAGAAGGCGGATAATTGATGATGGGCGGTGGTGGCAGTCTTACGCGGGTCTTCCGAGCTCGCCACTCTCGGTAAGGAATCTTCCGTTTGATTGGGGAAGTCTGTGGGTATTTTGCTAATTTGAGGTTCTTCCCCACAGCATATCAGCATGGCAAGCAGAAGAGATGTACCAGCTCCACGAAGAAATGAAGCGGTCGGCTCCTCAGTTCCTCGAGCCGAGTCCGGCACCCTCGATTACATCAAAGACAGCAGTTGTCCAGCTTCATCCGCCTTTCCCGCGATGGTTCGACGTGCCCGTCATCGAGAAAACGACACCGTACTCTAATCAGCCAATATATCATGATAAAATCGAGGATTGGCTTTGGTTACCAAGGGATCCGTCAAGCAAGTTGGATCTGGACGATACTGTAGAATGTGAGTTTCGAGTAGGTTGCACGCGAATGTTTTGCAGATGGCTGATCATGACTCCACATCTTGAACAGTCCGTTCTTTCTTGGTCACCTCTCAGGGAGCAACGCTTCTTCGAGATTCAGCCGATTCACCGCTCAATGTCGCCGAGGTCGGAGCAGGCGAAGAAGAGACCCAAGAAGAAAGCAACAACATCGGTACGGCCGTTGAAGATGACGAGGACGTCAAGGATGAATCATGGTGGGCCGCCTTTCTCAGTGTCTTTCGAATGCGGAGACGTCCAAAGGTCGAAACGGCCCGTGAACCCTCTGGAACGCACGATAAGTTTTCTAGGATTATCACACGGACGAGTTCGCATCGAGCACAAGGACAGCCTACAGAAGTGTTACCTTCTGTCCGACCTACACCGGCCACCTACCAAAGTCATTCTTCTGCTCATTCCCGACCTGGAGTGGGTCGTCGTGAAAGTGCGATATCGACAACGGGGGAGATCGCAAAGGAGATACAGCAGGACGAGGAGAGGGAGCAAATCCGCATCAAGGCAGCAGAAGAGATTGAGGACGAGAAGGAGATGCTAGAGCAGACAAGAACGATGTCTGGACGGGCAATGTTACTCCATCCATTGCAGTGGCAGAGGAATAAAGGGATATGAAGGAGTGTTGAGGGTGATCAAACAGTTGTAAATGGGATCGCGATCGCTATCTGTGCGAATCACGTGGAAATTCAGATAACCCTCGCTTAACAGCCTTCGATAATGATTACTAGAAACTACGACCTTCACCAGTAATTTCAGCACCGAATCACCTTTGACTCCTCACCATCATTACCATCATCCTCCAGTCTTGCCAATCATGCCAATTATGACCAACGCAACTCTACAGAAGCAGCAGATTCAGACAACCATCTCACCGGTGACTCAACAGCCGGTGCTCACACGACCACTCCTGACCGCTCAGCAACTAGACACCGTTATCGCCGATGCCGTCAAGGCGCAGAAAAGCTGGAGAAAGACCAGCATTGATGAGAGAATCGCTATCGCTGAGAAATGGATGGTACGTGCACTTCACATCCCATAACCTCAGTCAAACAACACATATTGTATCCTGATGCCTATGTCAATGACAGGTTGAGTTCGAGAAGATGAAGGATGTTTTCGCCGAGGAGATCACGGTTCAGATGGGAAGGTGGGGGGATGGAAGATCCAGTGTTCGATTGTAAAGAGGTCCTGACTTCGCTGCGACGTATAGACCTATCTCGCAAGCTCCTGGCGAGATTGGCGGTACGCTCTCGAGGTGTCGGCACCTTATCGACATCGCAAAGGAGTCTCTCGCCGATGTCCCACAGACCAAGACAGACACGGAGGCTTTGAAACGATACATCCGCCGAGATCCAATTGGTGTCGTCGCTGTTGTAGCTCCATGGAAGTGAGCAGCGGGTGCGTGTCTCGAATTACAATTGAAAGCTCATGTAACTTCTCCTCCACCCAGCTTCCCTTACCTCACGATGATCAACTCTGTTATCCCCGGTATCCTCGCCGGGAACAGCATTATCCTCAAGCCCTCTCCGCAGACTCCCACTCCTGCTGAACGTCTCCGCAACACACTTATCACCGCCGGTCTTCCAGTGAACGTCATGCAAGTAGTTCACCTCCCACACGAACTCGTGTCGAACCTAGCCACAGACTCGAGGATCGGGTTCTTGAGCTTCACTGGGAGTGTCAAAGGTGGCAGAGACTTGGCAAAGGCAGCTGCCTTAAAGGAAGCTGAGGAGGGATCCGTGGGATTTAAGGGTGTGGCATTGGAGCTCGGTGGGAAGGATCCAGCATATGTCAGGGAGGACGTTGATGTTAAATGGGCAGCAGAGAATCTGGTCGATGGCGAGTTACCACTGCATGGGCGACCTGAAGACGAACAGCCCACTGACAAGTTTGCTTGCTATTTGCAGGTGCCATGTTCAACTCTGGTCAATCTTGTTGCGGTATCGAACGCATCTATGTCCACGCCAGCATCTACGATGCCTTCGTGGAGGAGTTTGTCAACGTAGTCAAATCCTACAAGCTTGGTGATCCGATGGATAAAGATACAAACCTCGGCCCAGTAGTTAGCTTGGCGAGTGCCGAAAGGATTAGAAAGCAGGTCGCCGATGCAGGTGAGTCTGCTAGACAGTCTCCTTTGCCCATTAGGTTACTTTAACGATCTCCATCCAGTCGCACAAGGAGCCAAGTCTCTCGTCGAAGAGTCACACTTCCAGGCTGCCAAGGCTGGTTCAACGTTTGTTGGTCCGCAAGTGCTCATCGATGTGAATCACAAGATGGAGGTCATGATGGAGGAGGTAAATCGACTGGGTCCAGGATAAAACCGCCTATTCGAGATAGCTGACATAGGGTTTGTTTCGCAGACGTTCGGTCCCGTCGTGGGCATCATGAAGGTGGAGACTGATGCTGAAGCTTTGGAACTGATGAACGACTCGCCGTACGGATTGGTGAGATGACTCTTGACATCTGACTTGTAAGGAAAGTCTTGACTTGCGTCCAAAAACAGACCGCATCCGTGTGGACCAACATCGAGACACCTGGCTCAGCGGAAGTGTTTGAAATGTTCACTTCTGACCTAGAGGCCGGTACCGTGTTCCTCAATCGATGCGACTACTTGGATCCAGCATTGGCCTGGACGGGGGTAAAGAACAGTGGGCGAGGTATCAGTCTGTCTGAATTCGGTAAGTGCCCGTACATTGATATCCGAAGGCCACGATCTGATGTCCCATGTCACCCCACAGGCTACGACCAGCTCACTCATGCCAAATCCATCCACATGAAGGTGAAAACTGCATGAACGGTGGCCATGAAAGGTTGTAAACGTATATCATCAGTATCGAAAGCATGCATCTAAATTTACAACTTTAATTTACGCCTCTCGCCCAATCTCGAGACATCCTCCAGCACATGTACGCTGCTATTGCCGAACAGATGCCTCCGATGCTATAGGGCAAGCGATCCTGAATCAGAATATTGTGCTCCAGGGAAAGGATGGGTACTCACCGAAAGACTAGCCCTACAGAATCAGTTTGACTTGTGATATGCAGTTCAGGGTCCCTTAGCATAAGATAGGTAGCTTCCATGGTGGCGTTCCCGAAGAGACTGCCATTTTGATTGGTGACCGGGATTACAGCCCCCGGATGGGTATCCGGTAGTGATGGCCGTGTCGGCTCCATCAGGTAGAATATGATGGACGACAAGAAGGTAACCAGGAATTGCGGCAGCTAAGCGGTCGCAGTTGGCGATTAGCAAGGCAAGCTTGTTTCAGAGCGGATTTATGCTTACAACAACGAAGATGTTATGTATACCCTGCAATTGTAATGAGTCCGTCAGTTGCCCAAGATTCAGTATAGAGCAAAAGCAGCACCTGCTCACCAAGATGACTCCCGCTTTTTCTGCGGTACCTCCATCCTCATGCACTGGACTCGGCGTCGACTCCTCCTTGTAATTATCATGACCTAGTCCATTCCCATTCAGATCCAGCGATATCGCGCGATAGCTTTCCTCGGACTGAGACCGTTTCGAGTGGTGCTGCTCAGAATCCGCGCTGCGTCTCCCTTCGGCTGGATCTACATCCAAACTATGTCTCGCCGAAGTGCCAAGAGGCGAAGCGTGTTGCACGCTAGCTCTCGCAGACGAAGTCCGAAGTGAGTCTACGCGTTCTTCACTGGATCTGGCCGATGTCAATGGAGACCGATTTCGGCTAATTGGAGCTGACAGTGACGGCACCCGGGAATGCGTGCGTGTGACGACGGCAGACTCAGTGGTACGCGGTATGCGTAGGTCTACGCTTTTCATGAGAGCTTCTTCTTCTTCGTGTTCTTGCAATGCTAGGGAGAGGCGGGAGCCGTGGATGGCATCCGCTTCTGAATGTTGTAGACGCATCACAGGGATGTCAGTCGCCAGTGGGATATGCCGGCCTCGAGATGGATTACGATCGAGCAGGATGAGCTCGCCGAGCTAGGTAGAAGTTGGTTGATTAGCACGCAAAGCATAAACCGAATATCCCGATTGACTGACCAATGAGAATGGCGCCCCTGCAAGAATAACGCATGGTAAGTATATAATTTTCGTAATGATAGACCTCTCCGTGCTCCCTCACATTGCGAAACGGCCCAGCAGAATCCACAGGTCGCAATGATGACGTTTGCCGACCGGACGGTGTGAGCAAAGCTAGAATGTCGAGCTGTCAATATCGTGAGTTATTGACTGACTCAACTTATACGTACAGGGTGCAGAACATAGCCACAGCGAAGACCGCCTGTCCCATGATCCAGACTCTGATCAAAGTGAAGCCCGGGATAGGCAATTGCACTGTCATCCAACTAGGCCGACTGTCCAACATCCTTCCCACCCAGCTCCTAGAGTTGAACATTCCCCATCTGCCATTCATCTGTTCCTCGTGCGTTCGTTTGATGGCAGCAGTGTTTGGTGGTGTTTGGGTGGTGGAATGAATTCCGCTTGAATGCACTAAGAACGGCAAGAAAATTGATGAGATCAAGTTGACGAGAGCATTGAGGAACAGCGCTCTCGATCCCGCTCTCGTGGCATCCGTCACCAATGCAGGATCATTTGGATCGGCTCCATTGGCTATCGCTTCTCGAATATAAATCTCTCCAACCCATACGGACGTGAAGAAGAGTATGGGAAACCAACCTATCCATGCGAAGAATTGAGCGAAACAGATTGAGCGAATCGCTTGAGGAAGGGTGAAGATATTGGACCAGATTTCTTTGATACTTCCCAGAGTCGAGGATTGGGATTGCTTGCGGCTATGCGGTTATCTATCAGTCAGCAGTATGAAGGATGCAAGCGTAGTATCACACTCACTTGTCTCGCAGTAAAATCCTTTCCTTGACGCTATATGCAGTCAATCCATGCGTGAACATCAAAATCGAGCTCGTGAGGAAGCTCAATACTTGGAGTTGGGTATGTCCAAGAAAAGGTAGGATAGCAACGAGATCGACGTTACCACTGATGATATTAGTGGTATCCCGTTAGCAGTAGGCCATCGAGAAAGAATTGGCGAAATAAACTCACACGTAAAACCCAGCTAAAGATCCGGTTCCAAACATCCTTCCTGCCCAAGCATTTCCCTTTTCTTGTTGAGATGGGGGTAGAGTATCTACTACCAACGCTCTATCCGTTGCTTGCACTGTAATTCAAAGTCGATGAGAGGGCGGTGGGCGAATGCAAGAGGTAATAAACAGCTTACCTGCGTTGATGGACTGGTACGTTGGAAATTGAGAAACACATCAGGACAACCAGGATCCTCCTCATACGGTATGCCTTCTTCCACTTACAAAATCGATACAATAAATAGCAAACACAGCGAACCAAATCGCCAACACCTGACCCTATCGAACCCCGCCCAAGACCCCCACCAACTATCAGTTGCCCTTCTTCATAGAAAATCAGAACCCCACTCACTCCTCCAAAAAAATGTGATACCTCCCGAGACCATCCCAATAGCATAATAGCGAACGCTGAGAGAGCACATCCCACCAACATGAAGGGACGTCGACGGCCAAACGGAGATTTGGAACGATCGGCTAGTACGCCTGAGTGGATTAGAGGAAATAGTCAGTGACGATCTGACAATGGAATCTTAAATATGTACCCACCTATGAGAGGTTGCATGATTAACCCGCTTAAGGGTCCGGCTACGAAGACCAGTGACATGAGAGATTTGGATAGACCGAGTTCCAGGAGGTATGGAGAGGCTGTTGGGAGGAAGTCGGTCAGCTTGACATCTCAGCGTTATTCTGGGTACCGGGGATGAGACTTGCCATATCCCATTTCGATAGACCAGACGCACTATGATAGCCACCAAGGTTGGGTTAGCATTATGAGCTGAAGTGTAGATACAGCGAGGAGGAGACTCACTTGAAGGCCTAGCATGCCAATGGTTAGTCTATGTAGCCAACGAGCTTACCATCAGTCTCCCGCCGATGATCATTTTTGTACATCTAAGACATCAGCTTCACACTCACAAGGGCATCTTCATCCATTCTGATCCTACGACTTTTGGTTTTCCAACCCATTCCACTGCTCTCCTCCTTGTCTGACCTTCTCCTAACTCGGTCATCTCCAGTCGAACATCTCCATCTTCATCGTCGTCCGAGTAATCCGCCGAAGGGAGGACGAAGCCACCGGCTGTCATGGCGAGCTAAGTTTCTTGTGAGTTAAGAAATACACAGGCGATATCAAGGGAGATGCGTTGATCGCATGCCGCCTGTGGAGATGGAGATGTTGTTGAGCGGGATCTTCCTCCTTGGAATGATGCGTGACGAAGACAATGGAGCTGGCAAGGGAAATCGGTGGATGAGACCTGACTCAATGTGCTAGTAAAAAAGAAGCAAGGTCGATATGACCTGTAGAATCAGTGAGAGCTGGAGATGCTACCTCATATATATCACCTCCGACTGCGGTAACATCTACGTTGCTGTGGAGGTGACGCCGAGTGAATGATCGCGTGGCCCAGGCGGCTGTAGTTGGGGGGGCACCCACCGTGAGAACATGCCTAACCTCGGGGCCAGGGGCCATGGGAAGGGGCAGAAGCGGACATCGATTTGAATCGCTTCTCATAGATTATGCATTTCCAACTATCACAATAGATTCATCATGACAACCAGCCACCTTACCATAGCTTGATACTGATCACTCTGCACCTTGAAAAGACTCACGTCATCCTCCAATCATGTCCTCCGACGCAGGCTTGCCTGTAAGTCTCCGCTCTTTTCCGTCTTACATCTAAATCCTCGAAACCCACCCACCCATCCACTCACCCACTTGTCCTCCATTGTTCACAGGCATTCGATGCTCTCCTCAGGGAGACAGTCACAGCTAAACGACTCTCAGCGAACAAGATCAACCAATTATCCGACATGTCCAAACGCCTCCTCAAGGTTAGTCGTTTTCCATCTCCTCTCCGTGTTACACATTCTAATCCTTTCTCCTGTCTCAATAATCAGCACGACACGCACATCATTTCCATTCTCTACAAAACACATCGATCCCTCTCTCCCAAGTCCGTCCAAAAAGTGAATTCACTATACACTTTCAATGCTCTCGCTACCACCGCGAAAACGATGGTCGACAAAGGTGTCGCTAGGAAGGGTGATCCTAACGCCGAGTTGGGAGCGGGGTTTGCAACGGGGTTTTTGAACAAGATGGAGGGTGTTTTGGAGGGCTTGATTGACGATATGGTAGATGGATGGGTTGAAGGTCAGGTGAGTCCTTCGTCCACACTTTTTCAAGATGTATGAGACAACTCGCTCATGACAAATTATCGATTCCATTCCAATCAGGAAAAAGTCCGGAAAGTATTGGAGATCTGGAAAAAGTCAAACACTTTCCCTTCTACGACTCTATCTACTCTCACCGCTCGTTTGGAAACCGCTATAGCTCGGAATCCATCTGAGAATGGAAATGGCAGCATTGTCGTTGCTAGTGGATCAAAGAGCGATGGAGTAGCGAGTTCGACGAAGATGGAGAAAGAGCAGATGAGGAAGGTGGAAACGATAAAAGGTAAATTGACGATTCCATTTGCGTGTTTGTTGGTTCATGGCCTTGAGAGGAAGTGTTGGAATCGTCACTTGGCCCAAAGCTTGCGTGATGTGTTTGGCTGAACGGTGAGAAAGGGAGCTTTTACGCTCCGTTGATCGGTTTGAAAGGAGATTCGCGGCGTGAGTGGTGGTCAATCGGACTCAGGAAATGAAGGAATGCACACTGCAAGCTGCAGCATATAGGTAAAAGTATGAGGGTTGCGTATCGAACGACCTTGGAATATCCAATCTCGGTCCATCACTGTTTAACCCTGTATGCGGCTCGAGCATCTTTTCACGTCGGTCGCAAGTCCCTCGAGTCGCCATCCGTACAATGGATGATTCCCTCAGGACCCCTTAGGACAATGCTTGGATTCGATCACGACACGTTCAATCTCACGTGGAAGGAAGACAAGGTGAAGGTGAAGAAAAAAAAAATCTCACCCATCTCATCAGGCAATGTAACATTCTTACATAGCTGGATGATAATGCCATCTGTCCTTTCTTTTTTCGTTGCCAGGAGCACCGTCAAACCAAGGCCGTCTTTCGCTCGATCTGGGCGGCGTTTGGGGTGATTCATCACAGGGGTGGCCTGGTTTTGGAAAGCTTTGGGAGGTAGAACTATTAAACCGGCGCAAAGGTGGAAATTTGAATCGCACGAGTGTGATGAGCCAAGGATAATCTGGTCCTGCTGAATTGGGTTCGGGATTTCAAGGCGTGACAAAATAGTTCCGCGAAACAAAACATAACTGACACTTCTTGGTACGCCTTGTTCTATCTCCAGCTCCGCCGAAGTCAGATAGATCGACGACACCTGATGGGTACCCAACGACACCACCTCCCCAACTCGCCACTCTTCTGCCTCCAACGTGAGTTATTTTTTCCCTGCTTTTCCCACTTTCTTTCGTGTGTTCCCGTTCCTATAGTCTCATCCTCGCCACCCATTTGTAAACTTTTTCCCGACAGCCAAGCCACACCACCACCATTCACAGCCCTGCCTTCCGTCCCTTTCACCTCCTCCGCTGCACCATCATCACTCAATACCATCAATCTCGACCCAGCTCTTCTAGCAACTCTCGCCCAACTCACTCAACAAAAAGCGATGTTCCAAACTCAACTACCTTCTCCGCTGCCTTTACCTCCATCCATAGGAGTTACGCATCGGGCATCTCCAATCCTACCTCCTTCGTCTATCCCAATTCAACCCTCTCATCCTTTGATAAGACCACCTCCCTCACTTCCACCCCCGCCTCCACCTCCACCTGCATCAACAGCATCAGCGCCAACCCTCAACGCCGCACTCGCGAAGAGGGATGAATTCGCGCGAAAAATGGCAGGGATGTCAGGTCCACCTTTGACTCCAACTTCGACTCCTCCTTATCCATCACAAGGAAGACCCACTCCGAGTTTCTCTGGGCCATCAGAAGCTGGTCCATCTGGGTATCAACCACCGCCACCGCGGCCGTTACTACCACCTCAGCCACAGAGATTTGATCACAGCGGCAGTCCATCAACCGATCGATACGGCTCAACACCCCAGCATCGAATTTCCTCACAAGAAGATAGTCAACGAACTCAATATTACGATGCACGATCGCAACCTTCCCAGGGAACACCACAGTCGACGGGTCAGAAACGTCCCGCAGACGTGATGAATTCTGCAGAAGGTGAACAAGAAGAGATGGAGATGGAGATGGATCTGGAATCCTCCGATGAAGATAGCGGATTGGTCAGACAAAGATCGAGTCAGACGGGAGGAGAAGGGAATAAGAGACCGAAGATTGAAGGAGTACATATCGCTGTTTCATCGACTTCAGCGGAGAAATTGGCTTCTGGCGGAGTTTTCCAACCTTCACTGGGAGGTATCGTTCAAGACTCAACAACTGCACCACCCGTATCGTCGCCATCGGCCTCAAGAGAACCAACACTGGACACTTACGATGTCGCCACCTTTAACCCGATGTCACCAGACTCATGGGCGGCATTGGGCAAAGCATGGCGGAATAGTAATCAAGGCGCAGAACCGAATCCAGAGGCATTGATGATGTATTTGATGAGTAAAGGGGTGGGAATGCCTGGGATGGGAGGCGGCGATGGAATGGGAAGCGGGACGGGCGGCGGGGTGGGTGGCAGTGGGAACATGGGTGGAGGGACGGGAGGTGGCAATCAATGGTCAGGTAACGATGGATCTCACGAACAAGTTAGAGGATCATGGGATGATGGACCGTATGCTGATTACTCGAGTGGAAGAGGTAGAGGTAGAGGACGTTAAGTAGAGAGAGTTGTAACGACTGCCTGAATGCTAGGAGACTGCAGCAAAGAATCTCCGATTCTTATCAAATTATCACGTGACGCGTGTTTTTCGTTTTCTCAATGACGTGTTCTTCATCGACCTCCAAATTATTTCTCCAACTGTGCCGGTCGTGGTCTCCTGCCCATCCCTCGACCACCTGTTTACCA
Organism: Cryptococcus sp. T15_22C; assembly: GCA_017654825.1. NCBI lineage: Eukaryota > Fungi > Basidiomycota > Tremellomycetes > Tremellales > Cryptococcaceae > Cryptococcus > Cryptococcus sp. T15_22C. Next base: position 133,423 of record JADPYA010000222.1, on the reverse strand, counting down.
TCTTCTACTCATCCGTCAGCACTTTCACCATGTCAGAAGCGATCACAGCAGCCTCCTCGTCAAAGAAGAAGAGAAAGTCGGAGGGTGTAGCCATGGATGTCGATGCGACCGTACGTTTCTACGTCGCTTCATATCTCACACATCTTCCTCCAGTTTCAACTCACATACTCTTTCCGAACTTGTTATCCTAGCAGACAGCCGAAGAGACCCCCAAGAAAAAGTCCAAGAAGGAGAAGAAATCCAAGGACGCAGATGTGTCCATGGCCGTCTCGGAAGGTGGTGACAAGAAGGAGAAGAAAGACAAAAAGGAAAAGAAGGATGATGACAAGGTGAGTCTTTGAAATTCTCGTCTTTCGGACGACCCTCTAACCATCCACCCGTCCTCCCGCCCCCTCTCCAGCCATCCGCATTCTTCGTCCCAGCCGATGCCATATCTCCCATCGCCTCCCCTCTCGCTCCACCCAAGCTCTCCCGCCGACTCTTCCGTCTTATCAAGAAATCCTCAAAGGCTCGTCAACTCAAGCGTGGTGTCAAAGAAGTCATCAAAGCCCTTCGCAAGGGTGAGAAGGGACTCCTCGTCCTCGCTTCCAACATCACCCCATTGGACGTCATCTCTCACCTCCCCGTCCTCGCTGAAGAATCCAACGGCGTCGAGTACTGCTGGGTACCAAGTAAAGAGGAACTCGGTGTCTCCTCGGGAACCAAGAGAGCCACCTCGTGTGTTCTCATTTGTTCTACTCCAAGGAGGCGCCCGACTCCCAAGGACGGAGCGGTGGCTAAAGCGGCGCCCACAACCGAGGAGATCAAGGAATGGCAGGAGCCGTTGTTGGAGTGCATGGAGGAAGTCAAGGCTTTGGTGAGTGCTTTTGGTGTGAAAGCTGTGCCACCATAATGGAGGCGATTTGGCTGATCATCTCGGGTTTCCCGCTGCAGGAGGGTCAACAAATTCACGTGTGATCCAGCTATGGTTCCGCGTCTCTATATAACCCCTCAAAAGTCCTGTTCCAGTCGTCCAATCCCTCTCCATACTCCCTTCCTCTTTCCGATGTTGTGTTGTATCATCAGATATGCAGCATATGCAAATCTTTCCTCTCAAGCGACAATGATATGGAATAAGGCGTAAGGCGTGTTGATCAAATGCTGCTACACATTCCCTTTTCGCCATCCTCCTACTTCTTTACCAACCCCTCCTCGTTACCCATGATCGGCTCCAACCACTCTACTACCTTTGCCTTTAATGCATCGTTTGCGTCCGGAAGTGGTTTTCGCGATGATCCACCATATCCATAGTAATGGATGACTCCGTACTGCGTTGCAAACGGCATCCGTCAATTGTCGGCTCCAGCAGAACACCATCCTTGGTGCCCAACTCACCCTCATACCAGGAATCCCGCCACCCAACTCGATCCCTCCAGCGAGAGACAGCGCATGCTGAGCTTTCCTCGCCTCCTCGATTTTACCTTCCTTGAAGAGGTCAAACACCTTGACGCACGCCCTCGGAGCAATGTTAGCCAGACCAGTGACGGCTCCCGAGCTACCTGAAGCCAGTAGACCGTGGAGAAGGGTATCGGCAAGTCCACCGAGGACGGCGAATTGAGATTGTGGGAACGAGGCGGAGAGACACGCTCCCTTGCCGACATTGCCACATGAGAGCTTTACGCCAACAATGTTTGGATGAGGAGCAAGGCTTTGTAGGAGAGGCAGAGAGAGATCGAGACCGTTCGCGATACCGGGGAAGTTGTAGATCTGGATTGGAACGGCAGCTGTGTCCGCGATCTGGTCAACGATGGAGGAAAGATGTCAGCGCGTCTCTTTAAGTGAACGGGAAGAGATAATATCCCACCTCTTTGTAGAAATCATACAAGATTTCGTCGGTCATGGCTTTAGCAAAAGTGGATGGTGGAATGACCATGACGAAATCCGTTCCAGCCTTGGCTGCTTCAGCGATGAGTTCTTTGGTTTCCCACAGTGAAGGTACGCCACAACCGACTACCATGACACAGGACGATTGCACGTCATCTAGAGCTTTGCGAACCGTCTTGATGACGGCGAGACGTTCTGCTCGGGATAGGAACATTGGCTCGCCAGTCGTGCCATGGACGGTGATACCCTGAACGCCGGCGGCAGAGAGTCTGAGAGGAAAGTGGAGGTGAGAGATAGGAAAAAGAAATGGAGAATTGCTAGGACTCACCTTTGGACATGCTTCGTGAGCGTCTCATGATCTATCTCTTGCTGCTGATCCCCCTTGTAAAAGGTGAGGATTGGCACGTAGATTCCTGCAAGGGCAGGGTGGGAGCGGACAGGTTAGCCACTGTCTGGCGAAACTGCTCCGGACGACTTGCCAGCTGGAGGTTGACGAGCAGGCATGATAGATTGTGTGAATGTACGTGAGTGATACTACTGTGCGGTGTGTGTTTAGAGAGATGGGGATGAGATGAAGATGGCAGTCCGTGAGCCCAGTTGTGGTCCCCTCATGATTTACGCCGGTTGGTTGGGAAAACGCCGAGTTTCGGTCTAAAGTCATCGCGGGCGGGCGTCGCCACCGGCCTCCACCCAATTTCACATTTACGTTCCTGTTGTTGGTCTTTGGACATCCCCGTTTCTCAAGGTTTAGCTTTCATTCTTTCATCGAAAGAGGTATCGTGCATAGCACCACGTTTCAATTTGACGTATCTGGAAAACCATGGAACAGGACAAACATCGTCATCTTTCCTCACATTGTATTGGTGTTGCAATGTGATAGGCAACGAGTTCGGTCATGTTTTTGAAGGACGAAGACTGTGCGATGTGGGTCATAGGATGGTGGGGCAAGAACATGAGGAGGTTTCATCGATTGTTACTTTGTCGCGACGATGGAAGGGATGATGGATTGTGCACGGCTAAAGACGGCGACAGGCATGGAAAAATCTTCTGATCCCCTTCAATCAACAGACGAAGCTGGTAAAGTATCTGCAGGGATCTTTGGACTAGGCGCAAATTCGTTCTTCTTCTTCTTCCCCTCCTCCTCTTCAGTCCTTCCCTTCTCTTCACTAATTCTCCTCGAATCTGCCTCATCTTCCTTCTTCGTTTCCTCCTCTTTCGCCAGTCTCGCCGCCTTGGCCTCTTCCTGGGTGCGAGTAGCTTGGGCAGCCTGCTCATCCTGTCTGGCCCTCTCCTCGAGTTCAGTAGCCACCCATGCAGAGATGTTGGCCACTGCCTCCTCTGGCACATGCTTGTATAGCATGAGCATTCCCTGCAACGATGCTGTTGAGAACTGTCGGTCTGGAATTGCCACGCTCCACTCCCTTGCCATCAACTCAAGTTTCTCAGCATCGACCTCCTCAAGGACCTCGTCCTCCGTAGAGTTCTTCTCCTCGATGTTCAACTTGGCAGCGGCTGTCTGCACCACAGACGTCTCCCCTTGAACACCATAGAAGAACTTGAAGAAGTCCGCTGCTTGGCCTTGGGACGCATTGAAGTACTCAATGGAAAGATCGGCACGTCCAGGTCGAATCAGAGCAGGATCAAGCTTCTCTCTGTGATTCGTGGTCATGAACACTGCGCAGAATCGTCATGTGCTGACTTTGCCTCCGTGGAAAGTAAGGTACTCACAGACACGACCCTCGGACCCGGCCATTCCATCGATTGCGTTCAGCACGCCGGATAAAGTGACCTTGCTTCCATCTTCTTCCTTATCGTCCTCCTCATCCTCAATGTCGCCTTTGGCATCCTTCGTCCGTTTCTTACCCCCTTTCCTACGCTTGGTTTTCAAAGCGACATCAATGTCTTCCATGACAACGGCGGCACCGGCCGGGCTGTGTGAAAATTCAGTTGCAGTATCCAAACGGGGTATACAGCCCTTTACCGCTCACACAAGGGTCATGCATCGGTTGAGTAAAGCGTCCGTCATGCCAGCTGTGTTCCTATTCCGTGTCAGTAATGAATCCACCAGCATTTTACAAGTCCATGTAACGTACCGGTGGAGAGAGTGAACACGTAAACGTCCAACTTTAACTCTGATGCGAGCGCTAAGATGGTACTCGTCTTCCCAGAACCTGGTAGTCCATGCAAGAGGATCCCTCGACGCCAAGGGATCCCTCGCGCAACATAGAAGCTCTCACTGCGAAGAAAGCCACGGATGTCCTTCAAAAGGCGTTCTTTGACTGCAAGGAGATGGTCGAGGGGGTTTAGCTCCATGTCCATGGAATTCGGATGTGACTAACTCACCACCAACTTCGGTCACAACACTATTCATTCTCCTAGGGTGCCTCAAAGCAACCTCTCGCCAACTGCCCTCTCTGTTCCCCTCAACTACCATCTTTATCGATAGCTTACCTTCGCTGGCTTCGAGGTACTGGCGTTTGGCAGCAGCAAGGAGGTCAACAAATATCGACTTGTTCCTGGCGAGTATCGTCACAGATATTTGCTCCCTGTGGGCGTGCATCACTCCCTGGGGTGTGTAAACTCGCTTGAATTTCACCAAATGGCCATTGAAGATAAAATAGTGTGCGCTCCCTGTTTGTGTTTTTGTATGAAGAATTCCGCTGTAACGCCTTCGAGCTCCACTCACCCTTCTCGGGCACGTAGTATGGCTTCGGATCGGCAAACTTGTCTATGATTGATCCAACTTTGTCTGCGGTAGCCCTGTAGATCAACCATGGGTAGATGCGGGCTCCTGGAGAGGCTTCTTTGGATTCACATTGGCTGGCAATGGCAACTGCAATGAATACCAAATGTAGTCTTGTTGAGACATCCTGGACTTACAACTTTCGGGCTGGGTGCTTCCATGTCGGGTGTGAGACCCAGTACGTCATCAACCAATCATAGGATTCATCGGTGCCAAGGTGGACACTCTGAATCTCAGTGTAATATGCAAACCACTGCCCTAGCAACATCAACAGCCTCCTGCTGGCTTCTGCACAGACACCTAAGAAGATGAGCTTGACATAGTCAATGACGCGAGGGTGGGTGAGGATGTGGATAAGGAGACCAATCGGGCCACGACCGGGAACAAAGAAAGGGGGGTCAGAGGGGTTGCTAGCGTTGCTGGCGCTGGTGGACATGTTGGGAGAAATATCAAGGACCCTGTAATCAGAGATGAATCGTTTGAATGAGGGAGTGGAGGGAGGATGTAAGGTGGATGGGAATGGAAATTGAGAACCTTGCTCGGCTTGAAGGGAAAGAGGGAATATTTCTGGCCTTTATGCCTCATTCATTCGCACTCGAATGACATAGAGCTACGGAGGGGATAACTGTAAGAGCTCCAAGGATGACAAAATGACAAAGGAACAGTTGACGAGAGTGTTACAGTCAGAGCTGTACTGGACGTGCTGGAGTTTCAAGGAGCTGAACCAGCAGCACGAGAGGGGGAGGAGTTGTTGCAAGACACCTCCTGAGAAGTGATGATTGTGTGTGGAACAGGATAGACATTCATGGTGGACGACTGATATCTCGACAAACACGACCGACTGATCACGTGCTGAAGGTGAGTTCCAGCATCCAGGCTTGGCCATTTCATTTCTCAAAAAGTCATACTAGAAAAACCGGCGGTCGCAGTATGACGACTTGAAAAAGGGGAGAGGAGTCAAGAGCCAGCTCAACAGCTTTTCATGAAACCTGTGAATTATTCCTTTCCGTTTCAACGGATTTGACATTCTGTTAAACCTTGCACAGCAAGCAAGCGTTGTCAGGAACAGTCACATTTCATCATGAAGACATTGTAGTACGATCTTAATCCCCTGGTCGCCTAGATCCCCATTCTCCAAAGAAAAAAAGAAAAGCCAGATCTCTCATCTAACCCGATCTCCCCTACCCCATTCTCCAATTTCACCATTTCTCTTTCTCCATACCAACCAAAACAAAAAGACATTTCTCTCAATCGGCTTTCTTGTTGGATGTGGAGCCAGTCTGTAAGGAGGGTAACCGTGGGCAAATGAGTATTACAGTATTTAGGATCCTGAAACCGATTAACATGGCAACTTACAGCTTTGTTATGTTCATCTGCCAAACGACCATACTCTTGAGCTTGTTGACCAGCTTGCTTCTGAAGTGTAACTACAATAACCAATCCCATAACATCAATACCGGATGGGAAACACTCATATATAATCTTTCAATAACTCACCGAAATCACGTTCCTTGGCTTCACTAGCCTTGAGCTTAGTTTCGAGCTCTACCACTTTAGCTTGAAGATCAGCTGTTTGTTTGGTTGAGACTGAACCCTTTGCGGTCTAACCGATTGAGTAGGTACGAGAGTTTATGGGCAGAAATTTGAGCAAAGAGATTACGTTAGGTTGGGAAATGGGGGAAGAGCAGTGGAGATAGAGATCGACTTGCCTTGGTTTTCAAAGCGTTCAGGTCTTCTTGGATTGTGATCAGATCAAGGACGATGTAGAATACTCTGGCGAGGAGGAGAGAGAGGAAGAGAGTGGAACCGGTGAGGTACACTAATTTGTAAAGGGAAATAGGTAATGGTGATACTCGTTAGTGTGAAGTTTTTGACTTAAATATATTCCAAGAGAGGAAAGACACGAACAGTTTCGTTGAGCGTAGAATTTACGTGCGGAGCTGAGGGGGTTTTTTTTTTAACAACATCACCGTCCGTAGATTCAGTGACCCATGCAGAAAGGGGCGATCACAAAGTCACCCAGTAGATCAAGGAAAAACTCACTGATTAGTTTCCACTCGAATATCTTGTACACCTTTTTCTTGCTTGGCTGCTTGACTTTCCTGAGCGACCCTGAACATGCGTTGTAAAGCATCCAAGAAGAGGATAGCGACGAAACTGTTTGGCGACGGCAAAAGAAAGAGGGAAAGATTGTCAGATCATCTCTGCTATCGTGTAGAGAGTATGGGTTTCGTTGACTCACATGAAGGTTATCTTGAGCTAAATTACAGTGAGAAGGATGATTAGTAACATAATCATATTAGGAAGAAGATGACACCACGATCAATCCCGCCAGGTTTCAACTTACGCCGTATTGAATCTTGGCGACCTGGAGGAGGAGACGTGAAGGTTATCAAAACGAGTTACAAATGATCTCGAATGATTTAGAGAAGATATCGAGATGAAAACGCACGATTGGATTCTCGCTTAGGAAATGAATCATCCTAACGAAGCGTGAGAGGAAGGAAATCCATCAGTTTCACGAATCCACGAAACAGCTTGGTTTGAATGCGGTTAATTTCAATGCAAACTGACTTCTTCTTCATAGCGAATGGCATGGGGCAGATGATGGCTGCAAAGAGGAAGAGTTCCATCACGAGGAGGCCGAAACAAACTGAAGGTAGGGAAGGGTAAGTACTGGAGGCATGGAAACGGGAGGATGGTTTGTGGTATAGTCGAACGTACTGGTGTAGTAGAGCTATGAAGGGAAAGCACAGGATGGTCAGGGTACGAAGGTAGGAAGGAGGAGAAGAAGCGCCCCAACTGACCGTCATGGTGGGATTGGAAGATGATGATGTGCTGAAGAGGACGAAGAAATGTGATTCGTCTGTGGATGTCGGTTTATCGTAGATGGATATGTCGATGATGAAAAAGCTATGACAGGAGGGACGTTTACCCTACATTATCCCATCCAGCACACCTCGCATGATGTCATCCCCGCCTGAGCGGACATCCAGTCATTTATGTCCGTCGCCTCTCATCGCCGGGGAGGTGGATGGGATGGGTGATTACGTACGATCGTTCCACTTTTTTTGTTTTTGTCCTTCCCGGCTCACCCGATGGTTCGAGGACTCAAGCAACGTATAAACAGCATCGACAGTCAGACAGACAGTTTCAATTCTTTCTTTCAGCATCCTCATCGACTTGCTCATCTTACCTATACCTCGATCCCAATCGGAGGGTCTCCACGCTCATTGCTATCTCGTCACCACCAAGTGTGGTTTACCACTTCCTTCACCACCCCCGCCGCCCTCTTCCAGCATAACGCGTCGACAGAATAATAAGACAAAATGGACTTCTCGCCACTAGTCACCGCGACTTTTGGATCGAGGAACGCTACCGCAGCAGCTTACGATCTTTACAACGACGTGGACTTGTCTCAGTTGAACTGGTTGGAGAAACAATGGGGTGAGTGGGAGAGACCAAACGAATTATATACCAGATAGATAGAGGAAGAGTCTTTTTCCTCGATCGATCGACGATCTTCTAAGCTAAAACCCTTTGGACTTCGCGCGTTTTCCCCTCCTCACTTCATAGCCGCATGGTACATCTTCATCGGTAACCCAGTCATCGCTACCGGTCTCATGAGTTTCCTACTCCATGAGATCGTCTACTTTGGTCGTTGTATCCCATGGATGATTATCGATTCCATCCCTTACTTCAACAAGTGGAAGTTACAGCCAGTGAGTCTGGTTTTTTTTTTTCGGGGCAGCGGCCAGCGCCTTTCCAATCGTAATACTTACGTCGGTCTTCCCGTACCAACAGGCAAAGGTACCAACCAAGCAACAGATGTGGAAGTGTACCAAGTTAGTCCTGCTGTCCCATTTCACCATCGAGCTTCCTCAGGTACGTCTACTTCTCAACAAGCCGCATTTTCCTACCATACTTGAATCCTCGAGTATTCATTCCAAAACTCCTCGCTATTCCAGATCTGGGGTTTCCATCCTCTCGCGACCTACTTCGGTCTTTCAACCCACTCCGTTCCCTTCCCATCTCCTTACCTCATGCTAGCTCAAATCGCTCTCTTCTTCGTCTTTGAAGACATGTTCCATTACTTTGCTCATAGAGCTTTGCATTATGGTCCGCTCTACAAGAACATCCATAAGATGCATCACGAGTTTTCCGCCCCATTCGGATTGGTGAGTTTCTTCTGCTTTCTTTTTTTTTGGCCTTCCTGTCTGTTCTCATGATCTTCTGGGGAATGTTCACGATGCTGATGTACATCATGTCGTCCCAATCTTTTTCCTCCGTCAGGCCGCTGAATACGCTCATCCACTCGAAGTCCTCATCCTCGGAACCGGAACCATCGGTGGTCCCCTCCTTTACTGTCTAATTCGACCAGATCTCCATATCTTCACCGTATACTGCTGGGTAACCCTCAGGTTGTTCCAAGCCGTCGATGCTCACTCCGGATACGATTTCCCTTGGAGTTTGCAACATATCATACCATTCTGGAGTGGAGCGGATCATCATGATTTCCACCACATGGTGAGTTATTTGGGGTGATACTGGATGTTTTGGGAAATGGAAAATACTGACGCGGGTGGATAACCAATTCGTAGGCGTTTGTCAATTGCTACTCCACCTCCTTCAGGTGGTGGGACCACATGCTCGGTACCGACAACAAGGTGAGAATTTGAAGCCTCCCTCCTCGTGTTTTTTCTTCTTCTTGTGGCAGTTCGTCAATTTCTAAACTTCTTCAACCATTTCTTGAAATCTAAACACAGTACCAAGCATACAAAGCCCGAGTCGCAGCTGCCAAGCCATCACAACGTGCTGCCATCGAGAAGAACGAACTTGCACAGGTGGAGAAGGAGGGATTGAAGGCTGAGAGGTTGGCCGAGTTAGGTGGTGGTAAGGGAGGAATGGAGGGTGTTCCAGCTGGAAAGTTGGAGTAGATGGCCGCGCTGTTTCTTTTTGACGAATCTGGCGGCATCAGCTATTGCGTCGTATTAAAGAAGGAAGGACATTACCAAACACCACTCTGATTTGTTTTTTAGTCGAAACGCATTCTTTTCAGAGATCTTCATTCTACAAGACGCATGCATAGATAGATACATTTACTTTCCATCTCCTCGTCGCCATGATACATGATGCAAAAAAAGCCCGAGACGCCTCTATAAATCGGACATCTACAATCAGAAGACTCATCATTGCTTCACGGACCCTGCCTTGTCCTCCGTCGCCTTTTCCGCATGCGATTCGCCAATATCCACCACACTCGCCTTCCTACTGCTCGTTGGAGACGGATGCTTGCTCCCGTGACCATGCCCATGCTTCGCCTTCTGTTTCTCAGCCCATGCTTTACCTTCCTCCTTGAGAGCCGCATCATCATCTCGTTTTAGGGAGTGCGCTTTGACGAAGAACAAGACGAGGAAGAAGGATATACCAGCGCAGGGGATGAGGAAGTAGAAAATGTTATGAATGCCGTGAACGTATGCGTTGATCGCATCGACCTTCTCCGTTGCCGTTAATGCTAGATGGGCGATTTGTGTCGGGTCCGCGATGATGGTGTTTATGGTCGAAGAGGTCATCCCAGCGGATTCCAAGCTCCGTCTGCGGTATGGCACACACGGAAGTCAGCGTTCGATGTCCTCCGCATCGACATTATTGCAATCCAACACCAACCTGACACTGTTGTTGAGAATGGCGGTTGAAAGAGCTAGGGCGATGGATCCACCCAACAAACGAATAAAATTTCTGCATGCCGTGCATTGATCTCAGCTACGATGTCTCAGGGCCTGCAAGTACACCGAAGTCTCAACTCACCTCGTTCCCGTAGCAGTGGCCATATCCTTCCTGGCCACCGTCGCCTGGATCGCTACAAGGGAAGTTTGGAAAGTCTGTCCCGCTCCAACACCCGTCAAGATTTGGTACCCGATTTGTTGACCAAGTGTTGTGTTCTGGTCGATCGTGGACAGGAGACCAGTACCAATAGTCCAGATTGCGAAGCCGACCCAGAGGTTGGCCTGGGAGCGGAGGTGAAGAGGTGAGAAGTCAATGCGAGTGAGAATTATGTATCTGGTAGATTGCACTTACCCTGTAATCGCCGGTCTTGGAGACAATCAAGCCGGAAGTGAAGGAACTATAGCCTTCCAAAATCTCAGAGGGATCTTTCGACAGTACACGGATCGCTTCCACTCACGTCACGGTTTGCACCAGAATCAACGGTAACATCAATACTCCCGACCTCAGCGCGCTGACCCCTTTGACGACCTGGAAGAATTGAGGAAGCTGCGAGAGGCATCCAACATCAATCCTTGCTTGAAAGCAACAAGCCATCGCCCAGCCCACTCACCACATAAAGGGTTTCGTAGAAAATACACCCAGAGAAAAAGGTCGATACCATCGCGGCATTGACTGTCCTATCGTTGAAGATGTAAACTACTCCCATCCGCAAGCCATCAGTTTCCCTTCTTGGATCCAAGTACTCCACACTCCTCAGCTCACTCGGTATAATCGGCAAAGCCACCCACTTCCACTCCACCCAGATGAATAAACCCAACAACGCCACTCCGATCAACAACGGTGCTAGCACACCCGCGCTAGCCCACGGATAGTCCTGTCCACCCCAAGATATCGGTAAAAGAATCAACACCGCCCAAGCTAATGTTAATATTGAACCAGCGTAATCGAGTTGTGATAATTTTTTCTTGACATCTCCTCGTTTTCGTTTCAATGGGAGGAGCCAGATGCAGACGATGATGGACGCGACTGTCATGGGCACATTTATCCAGAAACACCAACGCCAGCCGTTTCTACCTGCTTCGGCGAATGCACCGCCTGAGGAAGGACAGTGAGAAGGAAAGGGAGGTCAGGGTAATGCGGTACATAGAAGGAATGCCTAGAGGCGTACCGAGGATAGGACCGATTGAATTGGAAAGAGCAACCACTCCACCTAAAATACCTTGATATTTCCCTCTATAAAGTTGGTTGTCATCCATCACCCCATCAGTCCTGGACCCTGTCTCTCAACCCACATTCCAGCCCCGCACTCACCTCTCCTTCAACGAAATAACATCCGAAACAATGATCATGACCAACGTTAATATCCCACCGCCTCCGATCCCACTCAGTGCTCTAAACACTATCAATTGAATCATCGTCTGAGCCACAGCACAAGCGATGGAACCAATGCCGAAGATGGCCAGAGCGACGAGGAGTACAACTTTACGTCCGAAGATGTCAGAGAATCTACCATACATAGGTTGAGCGGCTGTTGATGTGACGAGATAGGAAGTGGCTACCCAGGATGATTGAGAGGCATTGTTGAATACTTTGCCTAGGGTTGGGAGCGCTGTGGATACGCTGTATTATCGAGATCGACGTGGCAGGTCAGCAGAGCGTAAGAAACAAAGAAGAAGATAGGGGAAAAGGAGGAAACATACATCGTTTGATCTAATAGACTGCAGAACAGAGCAGCGCTCAATCCGGCGAACACAAGGATCACTTGTTTGACGGGCAAGAGGTTGGTTTGATCCATCAATGCTGGATGAACTTTATCTACTTCCACTTGAGTCTGATCTGATGGGTTATCGTGCTGCTTATCATTATTGTATTCAGAGTCGGGTAAGGATTGAGAATGGGTTTCATCTCGAATGACGACTGTTGAAGCTGATGATGTTGATAAACCCTCTTCGACTTCCCTTGGTGTTGGCGTTCTATCCTCGCCATCTCCAATTCGACCAGTTGTTGCTTCCAACCCTTCTTCGACTGCGTTTTCCACGAGCCTCACACGACCTTGACCATCATTTCTTTCCTCTGCTGCTGTTTCGTCTTCTTCTGACGGGTGTAGTTCAGTGGTCTCGTGGCTTGCCATTCGAGCGAGGGAGAATTTGACGTGTCTTTGACTATCGCTAGAGAGGGAGTTTGATCTGTGTGGTCTTGGAAGGTTGGATGAGGAGGGTAGAGCTGAGGTTGGACTAGTGTTGGGATAGGAAGGAGTGGAGGTAAGTTGGGACATGGTTGTGGTGGTGGTGGCGATAGTAGTTGGTGAAAATATCGTGGATGACATCGAAGGTGAGATTGGCTGGAGCCTCTGGTCACGATCATGATCCACCATATTTACTTTGCCCATCTCTCGCCTGACAGGTCTTCGATACTACCTTCTTCCAGCTTCCCCAGCCTCGCCTCAGGTTTTCTGCTTTTGATTCAAATATTTGTGTTTGGTCAACCCACACTCTGGCTGCCAACGGACATGTCCGTAATCTATATCCGATAATGGAAGATGCCGAACCCGAGGAAGGAGAATGCCGAGGGAGGGATCGGCCGAATCAGTGGTGGCGTGACCTCAATGACGTGGCGTTGAGGTTCATGGAATGATAACCACGTGGGAGAATGATCGATCGTATAAACTCCTATTCGATTCTATTCAACAAGTAGGTCCCTCGTTCTCTCGGCCTCGCTGTCCCCTCCTCTTTGTTATATCGACTCATCATGCCATCAACTCGCTCACAATCATCTCCCCGTACCATGCTACGGTCCTCTCCTGGTGCCTTACCACTATCATCCAGAGCGAGCAAGCGATCCATCGTGGGAGAGAAACGGCAGATCAATGGAACGCCGAAAATGGATATGGGCGGGTTTGAAGCTCATGGTGAACCGCAGAGTGTCGCTCAGATGGACGATTTACGTGAGGGAGAGGCGGATAAAACCCTCGATGATGGGGTCAAGATCGAATTGGCAGAAAAAGCTATCGACAACATCATCAAGGAGGAGTTCAACACACCAACTAAAAGACGCCGAAATACCACTACCAGCAACACCCCTAGCAAACTCAAAAATCCAACCTCTATCAAAGAAGAATTAAAACCATCTCCATCGAAACGATCCAAGAAACCCATCCCAGGTACCTCCCCATTCCCCGATTTCCCCCATCCAACTCCCTCCGAATGTCAAATCGTTCGTGACCTCCTCGTGGAAATGCACGGTATTCCACAACGTTCTCACAAGGAGACGCCATCGTTGGAGATCTCAGGATGCGGTGAAGTCCCTTCAGTGTTGGATGCTTTGCTGAGGACTTTACTGAGTGCTGCTACGAGTCTAGCGAATTCTAGTAGAGCGTTTAAAGGGTTGATAAAGACGTACGGGTTGGTGGAAGAGGGCATAGGGAAAGGGAGCGTAGATTGGGAGAAAGTCAGACTTGGGTCAGAGGAGACACTGTTTGAGGCGATCAGGTGTGGAGGATTAGCGAAGATGAAGAGTAAGAATATTAAAAGGATCCTGAAGATTGTCAAGGAGGAGAACTTGAGTATGCTCAACAAGATCGAAGACGATTCTATCAAGACGGAAGAGGAAGATATGAAACCTAAGAATGTAATCAACACCTCCATCATTCTCAACCAAGAACCAATCCTATCCCTCGATCACCTCCACCTCCTTTCCACCCCTGTCGCTCGTCAACACCTTGAATCACTCCCAGGGATAGGCTCCAAAACAGCAGCTTGCGTTCTAATGTTTTGTATGCAACGTGATGTCTTTCCGGTAGATACACACGTGTGGAGATTGTGTAAGTGGTTGGGATGGACAAAGGAAGGTGCGAATAGGGATGCTACGTATTTACATTGTGGTGAGTCCCGGATTTCGATGAAAGAAATTACCTCTGCACGATGGGGTTATGGTGGGATCTAGGTTTTCTTCTTGGAGATTGACATTGCGTTTTTCTTTCGTCCCGGATCGTACAGATGCGATGATACCGAATGAATTGAAATTCGATTTGCATGTTTTATTCTGGCAACACGGTTCAAGATGGTATTGTTGCTTTCCCCTGTCAAAACCGCACTCCGGCTCTACCGTGAATTGACGAATAGCTTATTGTTCATGGGGTGTGTCTTCTTCTTTGCTCTCTACTCCACAGTCCCAAATGCCGAATGATACCGGTGTCAACCCACACCGAATTCGACGATATGGATTGTCCTATCGAACATCTTGTGAAGAGAGATAATGGGAATGGTAATGGGCGGAAGAAGGGTGGCGGCACACCGAAGAAAGGTAAGGGGAAGAAGAAGATAGAAAGTGATGAGAGCGAGACGGAGGAGAGTGAATTGTCGGAATAGAGAGACACACAGCGTTTGTATACTTCCGGGGTTTGCATCCTTATAATGACAGTCGATGAAGATCAAGGCGTAGAGATGATGAAAATTTGTCATCATGAGGTGACTCGGACCAAGAACCGTAACATCACACGAATTACAAGGAGCTTCCATGCTGAGCCATTTAGAGAAACAAAACCATCGAAGACCGTCCCAACCACCGCTCACCGCCTTCCAGCAGTCTTCCTTTCGACCGGTTTCGGCGTCCTCACCGCTTCCCGTCCCAGATCCTTTCGAATAGCTCGAACAGTCTCCGGGACGCTCATTCGGGCTTTGTGCTCTCGTGCGGCGGCGAGGACGGGAGATCGGTAGGTCTTGTCCTTGAATTCGAGGACTGACGTGAGGCGGGCGACTTGGCTGGCCTATCGGAGGGAAGTCAAGGGGTGAGAACGAAAGCATAAAGACAATGTTCGCCGACTCCGCCGACTTACCTTGCTCTCCATCGTGTCAATCACCTCCTTGAGGTGTTCAGCGAGCACGCTTCGCTTGGATGACAACGGGCTCATTCGTTTGTACTGGTTGGCGAGATCCGTGTAGATGCTGCGCGAAACAGGAGCCTGGGTTAGCCCTTCAGCTGGCCTGAACTCAAAGCTCCGACTCACCTCAGATAATGCTTGTAATCATCCTCGATCTCCCTCAACACGCTCATCACGGCGGTTTGCGGTGGCACCTCACCCTTGTCACTCGCTAGGGCCTTCTCTATCTCAGCGATCTTCACTCCCATGTCATCGTGTTCCTCTCCACCATATCCTTCATCCACGAGATCCTCTTCGATCCGCACTCCGTGTTTTGGCATCGGAATCGGCTTCTGTGGCGAGAAGAAATCTCTCTCGAGGTCCTCGCCGCGAATGGCAGGGAACGGGGAGACAGCAGGATCTTGCGGTTCAACGGAGCGGGATTGGTAAGTACTCCTTTCGCGGTGGTGTTGTCTACGAGAGTGACGGGGAGACCCGCTCTGTCGTGGAGTCGGAGAAGAGTGGCCATCATCTTCATGTTGGTGCTGTGCGGATGAAGAGCGTGGAGCTCCATCATATGCAGCTGCTTGAACACCTTCGTCGAACTGTGATTTGCCGGATGATTGGCGAGAGCGCGAGATAGGAGCCTGGAAGATCGTGGAGCTGTCAGCCAAAGGTCCCTTACCAACACCACTCGCTGCACCCACCTTGTTGTTCGGTACACCCAAACCCAGCCTTTCGTGGCATTTGACTTCCACCGCCTCGTCTACTACCGTTTTCAACCTCTCCACCTCACCTTCCAATACCTCGACCCGAGCCAGAAGCTGATCGACCAACCCGTTGGCTGAAGCACTTTGTTGTTGCTGTTGCGAGCGGGATTCGAACGTCGCGAGTTGTCGGCGGAGGGATTGGATCTTTGCGAGCTCAGATTCAGAATCACGGGTGAGAGTGGCGACCCTGTCTTGAAGGATATGGATGATATTTTCAAGGTCTGGAGAGAAACGCGGTGAATTCGATTATGTTTTTTTTGTTCTTTCCATCCCGCATCAACTCACCTTCTTTCTCCGCAACAACCTTCTCCCACTTTCCCTTCCACTCATCTCTCTCTCTCTCGCTCTCCCCAATCCTCCTCCTCCAAATACCGACTTCCTCATCCCTATCCGTCCTCTCGACATCCCAGGCTGCACGGTCCTTCTCCAACTCTTTCGATAGTTCTCGCTCCGATCGTAACGCCTTGGCCTCACTGACACGGATACGTTCGAGCTCAAGTTCAAGGGATCGAATGCGGGAGCGTGAAGTGGTGGTTTCGGATTGAAGAGTTCGAAGTCGAGTTTGTAAAGCAGCGAGGGAGATGGGAATCGAAGCTATCACCAAATCCTTCCGGGCGATCAGTATACGGAGCCACCACGCGAGATGAGAGAGGGATAGAATTACTCACCACCATCTCCAGGAACAGCAGCATCCTCACCGACATCCTTGTGGCCCAACCCTCTAGCTGGAGTCTCTAACATCCCAGTCAAACCGGTGAGATCAGCAAACGTACCAGCCGCCATCCTGGTCTCAACCTTCCTCGGTTGCGGTGTAGTCTCTGATTGACGTTGTCGAGCGGTGGAGGAGGAGGGAGTAGGTTTTGAGCGACCATTTCCGGATTCCACACGGATACCCGAACGTTCTTTCTGTTTCTCTTGAGTGAAAGACGTCGGCATCCCTTTACCGACTCCATTCATCTTGGACGAGGATGAACTTTTCCTTTCTTGTGGTGCTGGAATGACCGGTGATACTCCACCAATGGCATCCAATTCTCCTCTCATCTGTCTCGCCAAAGCGGAGAAATCACCCATACCGCTCCCGCTACCGGTCCCAGCCGTTCGACCGCTCTCTCGATCGAACCGACTCGGTCGAGGTGTATCATCCATGAATGATTCATCGGTGAATGTGGGAGCTGTGATGGGGGATTTGCGGAGGGGAGACGGTTGTCGGGGTTGATGGCGTTGGTTGGAGGTGGTGTTGGATTTTTTGTTGTTACTGGCATTGGCTGTTGTTGTTGTTGTCAATTGAGCATTATGACCCGTGCTCACACCGAACGGTCTTCTCCCCTCTTCCCTCTCCTTTGAATCGAAAAAACTCGAAGTTCCCTTCCCTAATTCCCTGATCAACCTGGCCACACTTCTATCCGGATCAAATTCGTCTCCCATCCCGTGATGGTGGTTATTATGGTGAGAGTTGGAGAAGATCCCGGCGTTCAAGGTGAGTTTGGAGGCATGGTGAGCTGTTGTTGAGACTGGAGAAGCACCGATGAATAAGGAGTGTTCGTTTTCGTTTTCGATATCGGAAGGGTCTCGATCGTCTATCAAAGAGAGTTCCGGATGAGTTACCGCTCCTCTTGGGAACTCGAGCGAATTTCCTTCCTCTTCGTCCGAGCTCCCGTTGGCGAATACGCTTCTGCGACGATGATGAGAATGAGCGGACATCGTAGATGATGATGGTGGTGATGTCAATGATGTTGTGGTTGAAGAGGAAGAAACGGAAGAAGAACGGTAATGGAATGGAAGGGACAAGGAACAGTCTACGTCGGAATCAAGTTGTTTACTGCGGTGGTCAGAATTGGAGCGTGGGATGGATCGAGGTGTTGGGTTCATTCTCGATCAGACCTCGCGGAGTATGGCGAACATGTGTATGGCCGGATGGTAGGTTAGAGGGACAAGAAGGATGTATGTCGATGGTGATGGACCTGTGGATGTGAGTCTGTTGTCGACAGAGAGAAAGAGAGGAGCTGAACGACATGTTGAATGACAATCTCGCTTCTCTCTGGTTTGTTTTGGTCCTCGGAGCTCATCAGCTACTGACACGTGAAAGTGAGTAATTTGCCCCCCCAAAAGTAAACAACAAATGGCCCATCTCTCGTTGTCACGTGAAACCGTTCCCATCTTTTGTTTCAAGGAGTGTTTTGTTCGATTACTAGTAATCCAGCTATGAAAGCGATATAGTATATCATTGGAAGCAGTCTCCAACAGTCTGTAATTCACCTTCAACAGCCAGCAACCATGGGTAAATCGCAGTACAAGAGCAAGACAAGGAGGAGACATAATCCTATCAGCGTGCCGGATGGCCATGGGTCCAAGATTCAGGATGGGAAAGTCGAGGATGTGTTGCCGATCATCAAGAAGGTGAGGTTTGAGTTTCAAATTGACTGTGAGATGATGGATACTCACTGATATCAAATCTCTTCACCGATCTATCCTTGCTTTTTTCGGTACATCTTACTCTTTTTCTACGATCAGCTCTCATCCGCGGACCCATCCGACAGATCCTGGTCCCTCTCAGCCATCTCCAACCTCTCCTCCACACCTCATCTCCGTCGTCTCTTCCTCTCATCCGGAATAATCTCCCATCTCATCGATAGATTCACTGATTCAGTAGAGAACGTCGTTGTCGAAGCTACCGGAGCGATGAGGAATCTTCTGGTGGATGCTGGGAGTGAGGTTGGAGGGGAGGTGGTTAATAAAGGAGGATTAGTAGCTTTGGGAGGTTTGGTACCAAAGGTGAGATTCGACCTCATACTTTTCAGTCAGTCACATATAACCGTCGGACATTCCATCGCATTTAGATCTCAACGACTATTCAAAAATTTCTAATTAATCCAACTCCAACGTCAGACGCAGAAGTAACCACATACCGACTCATCTTCCCACTCGCAGAGAATGTCTTGTCGATTTTCTGGTCCCTCAGGTGCGTTCTTCCATCTGCCGCTTTAATATGGTATGATCTGATCAGGGCTATATATTCATCCTTGTTATCCGATATAGTGAAACCTCAGATAAAGCACTTCTAGCTCTTAACGGAATGGATCTCACTCCGTTCTTGGTAGCGTTCTTGGAGAATATGGATCATTTGCCGAGAGGGGTGGTAGTAGCTGCTGGTGAGTTTCAATCTTCTTTGAGTGACTTCTCGGAAACATCATCTCAATCGCTAAATCAATTTTCGCTCACCAATGTCGTTGATTTCCGCTAGCTCAATGTCTTTACGCATTATCGAGCGATAACCCACCTATTCAGACCGTTCTATCTACAAATCCTACCATCTCAACGACTTTACTTTCAATCCTCTCAGCTCCACATCCATCCGCTGTATCCGCCCCTAAACCCACCAAGGAATCCACGGACATGGAAATCGACACCGAAAAATCCATCAAAGAAACACTTCGACGTGAAGGTGATGAAGAAAAATTGGTCTTGATTAGAGTTTTGATTGCTGGGGTGTTGAGGAATATGAAGACAGAGGTGACGGGAGAAGGGATGGAGAATGGGATTGAGCGATTTGTGGAGGAACAATTGGATGTGGATTTGGAAGATGTAGTCAGGGATGTCCAAGGTTATGTTGAGGAGGAGGTGAGTGTTCGTTGTTTAGCGTCAATGGTCTCTTTTGGAATAGGGCCTTTCTAATATTCAACACGATGGATACAGGCAACTGAGGTGAAGATCGAGCAACCTCTCTCCGATCATCGTTCGATCCCTTCACTCAAACTAGAATCAATAGAACGTCGTCTCGCAACGGTCATGGTAGCTCTCGAAATCATGACGGCTCTGTGTGCTTCTTCCGATGAGGAGTACGAAGATCTCGGAACCGCTTCAGAGGAAGATGACGAGATGGTAGATGAGGATGAGGAGGTTTTAATCGCTCAAGGTCGTGAACCCGGTTTGGTCGAAATGGAGGTAAATGCAAAGCAAGGTGTGGTTGGTGAGAACGATGGATTGAGATGTTCACGACTAGCGACATTGGCGATGAAGACCACAAGGTTATCATTCTCACCTTTCGGAGGAGAAGCTTCGACGGAAAGCAAAGCGGTACATCCTCCCACCACGGCGTTGTTATCTGCTATCCACCTCCGAGCTCTGGAATCACTCAATAACCTCCTGCTCTCGTTCGCGGCATTGGCTCCCGCATCTATCGCGCCAATGAACATCGGGATCTCACCGGAGCAAGCAGTGTGGAATGGGGTCGTGGCGACTCGTCTGGGTGGATTGCAGGAGGTTTGGGATGGGTCGTTTGGATTCGCGAGAGTGGCTGTGCCGAATAAGGAGGTCACGATGGGTAAGGGTCAAGAGATTAGGTTGGATTGTTTGGAGATGTTGTGTGGCGTTTGGTGGGGGATAGCGAGGGTGGGTGGGTCGGGCATCTTGGTGAGTTGGAACAGTCATGATCTACTGCTCGAAATCGTGACTGACTCTTCGTTGCCTAACGCAGACGGTGTCGCATGATCAACTGCAAGTCATCATGGATGCGTATACCGTTGTCAAAGAAGATGAAGCCAAAGCCAGGTTGATCAACACGTTAGGAGCGCTCGCAATGAGGCCATCAGTGACAATTGATGAGAATCAAGTGAGTATCAGAAAACACCCTCCAATCACATGTCGCTTATGAGAACATATTTGCACTCCAGGCCATCGGCGCATTCCTCCTCTCCATCATTCAATCAATCGGCTCTGCAACTCCAGCCTCAGCAGAAACCGTGGTCTCATCTCTAAATGCAATTTTCGACGTATATGCGGATGAGACTAGTACATACGATTCTGTGTTCGGCAGAGGCGGATTCTTGAAGATCCTCGTGGGGTCAGTACCGAAAATCAAGGGATTGGTGAGTGCGGTCTTTCTTCTGGCTTGTATGAAAGACATGCTGATGTGCGCGTTTCCTTTTCCTTCTTTGTTTTTTTTTGTACACAGTGCAAGGCTGTAGATCGACGCAGGCTCCCTGAGCTACGGATGGCAGCAGATGAAGCATACGAGAACTTGATTGCTTTCATCAAATATAGGAGGAGTGTTGCTTGAGGGATGACGAATTGTTGTGTCACGTGGTCGAAGTTGTCTTAGATGGAATAATAAGTAGTGCAACGTTACTTGATGCTATAGATCGTTCGTCCAACTTTGCATACAAGAAGCAAGCATGAACCAATCAGCAAGGACTCTGACTAGAAAAGCGCTTACCATCAGAGCAGCTCCTTTCTCAGGTAATGTCGTGCGACCGAGGCTCGCAAGGTCCACCGTGCCAGCTGTAGTCGCACCACAATGGCACCGATCTTACGCCACTCCAAGCTCCAATATCCTCGATGAAGAACCAGCGCCACGAAGAGGCTTGAGGGTATCACATCTGTTCGGAGGACTGGTGGTTCTGGGAATGCTTGTAACTATTTATGGACTGTGAGTGCAGAAGGTCGATGTCATGTTTTGAGAAGAGCACTAATCTGTTCCGCCTCCTACACAGTCTCGAGTGGTATTACGCTTTCGACACTTGGCCGGAGGAAGTCAGGACGGAGCTGAAAAAGGCGGTTAAAGCGAAGAATCAAGGCGATGCCGTGCGGAGCGAAGCTGCTTTTCGAAAGTGAGCACTCTTTGACCTCGTTCTTGAATCCGCACTGACTTACAATATCTAACACAGGACATTGGAGATCGCACACACACTCCCACTCTCTGCTTTCGAGCCTGAACCACTACTCAAACTCACAGGTCTCTCTATATCTCTCGCTGCGCTACTGGAGAGTAATGGGCAATTAAAGCAATCGTTCAAGGTTTTATCCGATGCTTTAGAGTTTCTGGATGGACATGGCAGTCCAGCTAGCAGCGAGCCGACCTCCCACAAGTGGACCGAGGCAGATCGCATTCGGGCCATTGGTCTATCCCAAAAACTCGGCAGTCTGGCTTTACAACTCTCCGCCCGAACAGGAGACGAGTACGACAGACTGGCCGAGACTTACCTCGTCAGAGCATTAGAGGACATGATCAAGTTCGCCAACATATCATCTAGCGAAGAATCTGAAGCAAAAGTAGTCGGGAGAGATTTCAAATTCGCTGATGATTCGGCCGAGGCGATCGCCAAAAGGGGGGAAGAACCTGATGAGTCGATTGGGGGAAAAGTGACGAGAAAGGGTATGGGTAAGACGATGGAGGCGCTAGCGGATCTGTATGCGAAGAGAGGACAGTATGAGTGAGTGGCTTGAAATACGGTGAGCCGAGATATCACTAAGTAAGATCGGCAACAACAGGATGGCGAATCCGCTATATGTCCAGGCGATCACCACGCTTTTGCCATCCGACGGCGACGCCGAGAAAGGGTCCGCTCAACGACGGAAGCCCTCTCCAGCGGATATCTGCCAAGGTGAGCTGGGTTGATGATTTGCTGAATGGCAGCAAGTTGATGTTGGGATCCATTCCAATCACAGCTGCGACTGTAAGCGCAATGAATAAACCTCTATAGACCCGCATGACTGATTCTTCTTCTTCCGGTTCAGCTAATGAATACCCTCTCCTCGACTTTACTCAATCCACCGACGACTGATAACATCATTGCCTCAAGACAGTGGTCACTAAAGAGCTTGTCTCTTACCGATCGAGCCAGCGCTGATCTCGCAGATGATGCTGCTCGTGAAAGAATACTCTGTGGAAGGGCAAAGGTAGTATCCGAATTCAATTTGGGTGTTCTCGCTGAGGTGAGGCGATGTTTCGAGGGTTGCTATTTTCTTCGAATGTCTAACCCGCGCCGTTCAGATGTCCCTGAAAAAGGACGACGCCATCAAATATCTGAATCAATCTTTGCAACATGCAAGGCTCATCGGCTTCAGGGAAGGTGCGAGGGAAGCAAATGAAGCTCTGCAGAGAATCAAGAACTCCGCGACAAATTAACGGAACACAATCCAGCGAATGGGATGTCCATTGTATCTTATGTTTTGCTATAGCATCGCCATCACTTCTGTCTCGTCAATGTCCCGATCTCTACAAACTGACCCATCTGCCCTCCTTGGAGCTGAGCATACCAGCCTCAACGACCTCGATGGTCAGGACCGAGTCGTCAGGGTTGACCAGGCGATCGGCTGGTGCTGTTCCCTCCTTGATGGATTTGTAAAGATCTTGGTAAAGGACTTGGTAGGTACCATCCGGTGTGGGAACGCTAAAAAACAACCTAGTCAGCCTGTGCGTGTCTGCATCCCATTATAGGCCGTGAAACTCACGTAGTCTTCGTAAACGTCACATGATCCTCTGCAACCGTCTCCAAGGTTCCATAAAGACTTTCGTCTTCCTTACCCCAACCTTCGCCGCCCACCTTCAACCCCTTTGGGTTAAATGCCTTCATGGCAGCTTCTTGAGGGTCCAATCCGTACTTGGTGAACGATCCCTTGTCACCTTTGATGGAGAAACGAAGCTGGGAGGACATTGGGGAGAGAATAGAGGCAGAGAGTGTGACAAGGAGAGGGTAAGGTTTTGAGTAGGGGTGGGTGGCAGGATAACGCATGTGCAGAACAAACTGGATTGTCGAGACAAACATCAGTCAAACTGGAAAACCCTCGAAGGAAAACCAGGCCGTCGTTATTTACCGAATCGTCCAATCCTTGTACGCCACGAATCGGCCAACTGATACCCAAGACATCCTTTGGCTTTCCGAATAACACTATAGCCTGATCGATCAAATGAGCACCCAGATTGTAGATGGCATCGTTCGCGTGTCCTGGCTGTTCCTTCCACACTGTAGGATTGGGGAGGGCAGCAATCGGCTTGAAACGGTCATAGTGCGAGGTGAATTCATTGAGTTGACCGAGCTGAAGGGAAGTGTGATTTAACAATCATGGTTGGCAGGGGTTGGAAGAAAGAAGCAACGCTTACCTTGCCAGATTTCATGACCTCCCTGACAGCGAGGAAATCTGCATCCCACCTTCTGTTCTGGAAGGTGTATAGAATGAGTTTCTTCTCCTTGGCAAAGTCAATGAGGGCACGACCGTCGGCGGCAGACACGGTGATGGGTTTCTCGATGAGCACTGTTGGGAACCGACAATCTCAGCGAATGAGTTTATTAAGCGCAAGAAGGGTCCCACTCACCATGCTTCCCCGCTTCCAAACACCTCTTGGCATAATCAAAATGCAAAATAGGTGGTAATCCAATGACGACCAACTCGACTTCCTTGTCTTGCAATATCTCCTCTAGATCCGTGCAGATCTTAACATTGGGGCCACATCTGTCACGAGCGATGGAACGGGTCACTTCTCCTGAGGGAGAGATCTTGGCTGATCGTTCGAAGACAGAGTGCAGCGTGAACAGATCGGGGTAGGATGCGATGATTGGGTAGTGGAAGACTTGCAGGGACATGCCTGGGTTGCGGGGATTGGGTGAGTGAGGCATCGAGAGTACCCCGCGTTCTGCACAGTCAGCGACTCACCCGCTCCAAGAACACTAGTCTTGATAGGAGCCATTGTTGAATAATAAGGATGTGGTATTCAAAGTGATTGTGGTTGTTGTAGTTGGTTGTGAGGTGGATGTGTTGCCAAGTCAATGACCCTGTTAAATATCTCAATCGTGCTCGATAATTATTTCTATCTTTAACCTAATTGCTAAATAAGTGGAGGGCAGTCACCGCACCGGGCCGTGGTCCCGTTTGTCGGTATTCCATAGCACGCCGTTCGGCATCTTCATCTCTTTGATAGATATGCTCATAAGAGAGATAACAACCCAGAGACATGACAATATAAAGAAGGGGACACCCACACTCTCACCGCCACTCTCACCAACGACTTTCGTTCATCCGTTCCAACCATGAACTTAATCAGGCTTGTATAGGAACACAAGGTCGGCCTAAAACCTTGGATGAGACGAGAAGAAGTGGAAGAGGATGCATTGAGAGGGGAAAAGAAGAAGACGAATGGTGTTGAGCAGAGTCAACATTGTATGGGGGTAGAAGAAGTGGTAACGAAAGTCGCGAACGGATCGACGTCTACTGCTCCTCCTCAAGAGGGATCTATATATCAAGAATCACGTCAGTTCTGCCGGAACCATTAACGTAGCATGACAGATCTGCTCACCTCCTCATCGGCGTACTCGCCCATGTCATCATCGACACCAGCATCCTGGTACTGCTGGTACTCGGAAACCAAGTCCTGCAAGTTGGATTCGGCCTCGGTGAACTCGCTGTAAATGACCAAATGCAAATCAGTCTCCGGCCTACTCCAGTCATCGCACAAATACTCACAGCTCGTCCATACCCTCTCCAGTGTACCAATGCAAGAAAGCCTTTCGCCTGAACATGGCAGAGAACTGGTCTCCGACACGCTTGAAGAGCTCTTGAATCGAGGTGGAGTTACCGATGAAGGTAACTGACATCTTGGTACCACGAGGAGGAATGTCACTGTAGAAAATCGCGTTTGTTAGTCCCATCGGAGAACGATGTAGACAAGGAGACGGGCCAAACTCGCCAGTGAGCAGTCTGGACATTGTTCGGGATCCACTCGACGAAATGAGCAGAGTTCTTGGTCTGGATGTTCTGCATCTGATCATCGACCTCCCTCATGGAGACCTTTCCTCGGAAGTAGGCGGCGACCTGATGGTATGGAAAGCGGATCAGGGTCAGAGAGCTGTCGAGGAGAACACAGAATTGAAATAGGCTTACGGTGAGGTATCGACCGTTCCTTGGGTCGGAAGCAGCCATCATGTTCTAGGGATTGTTAAGGCAAGTGATCAGCCATGGGATCGTAATGAGCACCATCTTAACCGCCTCACCTTGGCCTCGAACATCTGCGAGGTCAACTCAGGGACGGAGACGGCCCTGTACTGCTGGCTTCCACGAGCAGTTAATGGAGCGAAACCGACCATGAAGAAATGGAGACGAGGGAATGGGACTAGAGTGGACGTTGCCTGTCAGATGGACGGTCCGGACAAGCGAGAGGGAACCGAACAGAAGACTCACCCATGTTAACGGCCAACTTCCTCAAGTCGGAGTTGAGCAGACCTGGGAACTGCATTAGACAAATGTAGTGATGAGCCCACTCAACGTCACACCAAGGTCTTTGGAGATGCAACTCACTCGCAAACAAGTGGTCACACCAGACATGACGAGCGAGACCAAGTAGTTGAGGTCACCGTAAGTTGGGGTGGAGAGCTTGAGGGTCCTCAAGCAGATGTCGTAAAGAGCCTCGTTATCGATACAGAAGGTCTCGTCGGAGTTCTCTACGAGCTGATGGACGGAGAGGGTGGCGTTGTATGGCTCAACGACGGTGTCCGAGACCTAAGAATGGTGCAGAGTGAAATGCGCCAGAGCGTGAGCACGAGGGAACGAGCGAAGCAGTAAGGAAAGTTCCCAAACTTACCTTCGGAGATGGGACGACTGAGAAAGTAGCCATCATCCTGTCTGGGTATTCCTCCCTGATCTTGGAGATCAAAAGCGTACCCATACCGGCACCGGTACCACCACCGAGGGAGTGGGTGATCTGGAAACCTTGAAGGCAGTCGCAACCTTCGGCTTCCTTTCGGACGACATCGAGGACGGAGTCAACGAGCTCGGCACCTGAGAAAAGGTGTGATAGGCGTAAATATGTAGACTGATCAGAGTCGAGTGGAATAAGACGAACCTTCGGTGTAATGTCCCTTAGCCCAGTTGTTACCTATCTCGAGACAGAACATCATCAGTTCCTTATCATCACTTGACATGACAATCATCCAAACCCACCAGCACCGCTCTGACCGAAAACGCTGCAAACAAGACCTCACCACATCAGCCTCTCAAAGACAACGTGATCTTTATCTTCCCGACGACTCACAAGTTGTCTGGCCTGAACAAAGATCCCAATGGACCACTCCTGATGGAATCCATAGTTCCTGGCTCCAAATCGATGAGGACCGCACGGGGAACGTACTTGTTACCTATCGAACCAAACCACTCATCAGTCAGAGTTGGGTACGTTGGTTGGTTTGCCGGTGAGGAGAAAAGGCGTACCGGCAGCTTCGTTGAAGTAGACATTGATACGCTCGAGCTGCATATCAGTGGTACCCTTGTAACTGCGGAGCCACACCAGTGCAAGCGGTTGATCAACAAACACCTTCCTTCGGCAAGAAGGGGATGAGGACGTACCTTCCATCTGGCTGGATACCGTGCTCATCGGAAAGCACTTCCCAGAACTTGGCACCGATTTGGTTACCACACTGGAACCAGAGGAGAAGTGGATTGGTAAGTTGAGCAGTCAGACTGGTGGCATGTTGGGGCAGACGTTGGGAGGACAATCAAGACTTACTTGACCGGTCTGGAGATGAACGATTTCTCTCACTAAGTTGTGTAAGAAAAAGATACCACTTGTCAGTACTGCTCTTCAATTGCATCACGTCAGAGCAATCTAGCCGGTCTTCAGTCCACCTGCTGTCTATTACCCTCACAACTACATTGAACATCGTCCTTCTTGAGTACGGCGCATTGCTTTCCCCGTTTCTCTCCGCTCGCGGCACGAACCAGCGCTTCGACTCACTTTTGTTAGTATACTCGTAAAAAGGGAAGAGGAGAAAGAAAAGAGGTGGTCGAGAAGGTAGGGGACAAACGAGGGAGAGGATGGATAGGCGAAGAAAGAAAAAGAGAAAGAGAAAGCGAAGAAGGGCAAAACGGGTTTGTTGACCTCGAACTGAACGCGTCGGGAAGTCGTAGCGCGATTGGTGTTTCTTCTCACAGTGGTTTACAAAAACTAAACTAGCTATGCTGACGCTCCTCACCATCCTCACTCCGCCGGCCCTACCGTCCGTTCAATCGTTTTGGGCACCTTCTTCGTCGTTGTTCCCAAGTCAAAGTTCTCCTTGTTGAAGGCTTGGGGAGCGACTGTTCCAACAAAGGCAAAATGATGTATCAGTTATGTTCCTGCCGAAAGCTTGCGCAAATACCCGTCCACTCACGCTCCAGCAACCAAGCACCCTCGATCGGCATTACCTGCCTCATGAATTCCTTACTCGTCAACACTAGTTCGTAATAGCAAACAAACCGTGGCGGTGGTTGATGTTTGTGCATGCAGGAACTAGGGTGAATGTAGACTGATTGATTAGACTTGGTCGTTCGGTAACCTCCGTCTTTTTGCATTCGGGCCTGGCAGCGATTTTGCGATCAGCGATCAAACTTCGGTGACTGACACTTATCACAAGACACTCACTGTGTTGAAGAAGTAGCCTGATACCAAGGCCTTCTGGATTGGCACAACATCCGATGGGTTTGGATTCGCACTGATTACCACCTCGACTCGTTCGCAGAGGCCGGCGAGCTGATCCCGGATATCCCGCACTCTACCTAGGGATTTAAATTGCAAGAAGTTCTCATAGCACCATCTGTGGAAGGTTTCGCGATCAGAAATTGCATCATAAGCAGGCGGATGGTTATGAAATACTCACTGTTGGGAATAGTTCGTATCACACCATTGTTCCCAAATATTCAAGAGAGTGAAGTGGTCGCCACCAGGTTTAACGAAGTTTTGGTGTGCCTTCTCTGCGTGGAGTTTCTTGTCCTTAGGACGGAACATGAGAGCGTGGCCTTCTTGGAGCATTGATATAATGGTGAGGACCTGATTCGACCCACAAAGATTAGTCCAAACTAGCAATAAACGGCGACACCCAAAATCTCTCACCTCCTCTGTGCAGTTGAACTGCTCACTCTGAATAATCGCCTTGGACAACATCGGATCCACCGGAAACTCAGCCATCCTCCTTCCTAGCCTCGTCAACTCTCCCTTGTGGTTCAACGCCCCGAGTGCGTATAGCGTCTCCAGCGCTTTGACCATCGTTTCTGCCGGTGGCGGGTCCAAAAAGTCGAAGTGTAGGATGTTGTTGATACCAAGAGATTTCAACATCAGAACGACGTTTCCCAAGTTGGTTCGCTGAATCTCGGGAATGGTGTCTTCGAGGAGTTCATTGTTGTACGCCCACTTGGTGTAGAGGCGGAAGGCCTTGCCGGGTCCCACACGACCTGCTCGTCCGGATCGCTGCATGGCGGAAGCTCGGGAGATCTGGTAGCAAACAGCGGTGTCAACACAGTGGGAGAACGGAGAGCGAAAAGGTGTCCTCACCGGCTCGACAACCAAAGACTCCATTCCGGTCTTCGGGTTGTAGTTGTTCTGCTTGACGAAACCTGGGTCGATGACATAGACTACACCATCAATGGTGATAGATGTCTCGGCGATGTTGGTCGCGAGGACGACCTGACCAAGAAAGATAAAGTCAGGTGCCGAACACGGCATAAAAAATATGGGGTGTGTCTTACCTTTCTCGCTCCCTCCGGCGTCGGTTCGAAGATTTTAGACTGCATTTCACTTGGCAAGTTGGCGTAGATGGGTGCGATGATTAGTTCGGCCACCT
This sequence comes from Cryptococcus sp. T15_22C, assembly GCA_017654825.1. Classification (NCBI taxonomy): domain Eukaryota; kingdom Fungi; phylum Basidiomycota; class Tremellomycetes; order Tremellales; family Cryptococcaceae; genus Cryptococcus; species Cryptococcus sp. T15_22C. The sequence goes on along the minus strand of JADPYA010000222.1, from coordinate 104,101 downwards.
TGTCACCCAGCGCGTAGGCGGTCTCCTTGAGGTTCTCTTCCATACTCTCGATCTCTTCCTGGCCCTGAGATTGTGGATAAGTCGGTCAGCCATGTATCGTATTGAGATCCCGTTGTGACAATACTCACCGTCAAAAAGACCAGGATGTCACCTTTCGGTTGGGTCGTATGTATCTGGAAAACCGTCGTAACCGCAGCGTGGATGTAGTTTGCTTCAGGCTGAGCAGTGTAGTGCAAATCGACCGCGTATCGACGACCGGGGACTGGAGAAGGAGAAGCATCAGCAAGTTGCCGCGTTGGATACTCTCACGGCACTCACTTCGGAAAATCGGAGCATCATCGAAGTAAGCGGCAAATTTCTGCGCGTTTAGTGTAGCACTTGAAATGAGAATCTTGAGCTCCGGTCGGAAACGTGCGATATCCTGGTGTCAGGGAAATGTCAGCACGGTGTTCTTTTGCACCGACACACGTTAACACACACCTTGACCAGACCAAACAAGACATCCGTACTGAGCGTACGTTCATGCGCCTCGTCGATGACCAAAGCGGAATAGGCAGATAACTCTGGATCCGTCAGGAACTCTCGAAGCAGCATTCCATCTGTCATGTACTTGAGTACCGTCTTATCACTGGTAGCATCTTCGAATCGGATCGAGTATCCGACTTCTTGTCCCAATCGGACTCCCATCTCCTCCGCTACACGAGCAGCGACACTCATGGCGGCAACACGACGCGGTTGAGTACAACCGACCTTCATGCCTCCCTCGGTATATCCTGCTTCGTGGAGGTACTGAGGAAGCTGGGTCGTCTTGCCTGATCCCGTCTCGGCTTCCACGATTAATACCTGATGGTCGGCAATAGCTTGTAGCAGCTCGTCGCGGTACTCATACACGGGAAGAGACTTCCGGACCGCATCGATGGATTGGTCTGTTGGGGAGAACAAATTAGGATGCAATGTGAAATCGGAGGGGAAAAACCGTACTCACGCTTCTTCTCTAGCTCATTGACTTGAGCTTTCAATGCAGCATCCTTCGCCGTCATCTGGCCCTCTAGAGCTCCATCCATGACCCACTTGATCGCCTGAGATTCATCAAAGACGTAATCGTACTCGTCCTCAATGACGATCTTATCTAATGCTCCGGTTTTCAAGGAACTCGCCATCGTCTGGGACTGTTCAAATTGATCGACATCCGTGACGAATTGACCTTCCCCGCCTTTATTCTCGTCGTATCGTTGATAGAGCACGTTGCTCTTCTTCTTCGTGTCGATCTTTCCCTGCTCGGTTATGTAGTCCTCGGGAAGCATGTATCCATCTGTTCCTTCGTCGATCTTCTGCCTCTCCTCCATGATCCGGAGGAGAGCCTTCTTGCGCTCATGTTCAGCTAGCTCCTTCTTCGTCAACTTCTGTCCCCGAAAGAGGATAGCTTCGTCTTGAATCTCCAATTTCAACAGATCAATCCTCTGAAGTTCTCGTTTCGCCAAGTATTCCTGACGGGAATGCTCTCGCAGGTCAGGCATGGCTTTACGGCGAGCTTCGGCATCCTCCGCGAGGGTACGCCTTGCTGCTGCATCGGCGGCTGCTTGTCCCTTGCTTGACCGGTCAGCAACGAGTTTCTTCGTAGTCTCCTTGTCCTTCGTTTTCATTCGTTCTGCGAATGCATCACGCTCCTTTGCGTCTTCCTCTTCTAACCTTGCGAGACGTTCTTCCTCGGTTTCATCAGGTAATGCTTCACGAGATCTCTCTTCTGAGTCGCCGTTCTGAGCTTCATCGCGCACAGGGGATAGGTCACGAAGACGTTTACGTTCTCGTTCCTCCCTTTCTTCCTCGTCGCTCTCCCATTCCTTCCCGTCGTAATTCCTTTTCCTGCTTGACCGTTGAGCTTTCTTTCTATCCCCATTTCGGTCGACATCACCATCTCCACCCATCCTTGATGGACCAGCTGAATCCTTGCTTCTTTCCTTCTCTTTCCCCTTGTCCTTCCTCTTTTTCTTAGGTGTAGAGTCCTCTAACTCTTCATCTAGCATCAAAGCATACTTGGATGCTAAGCTCAATGTGGATGCCTGTTTGGTGGACGAGCCCGACTTGCTTTTGTGTTTGTGGGGAGCAAGATTATGGAGCTCATGGACGAATGCCTGAGCATCAGGAGAGTCGGGTAGACCACTTGCTGAGAGAGCAGAGTAGAGGTCGGATGACTTCTTCGTGGTTGAGGCTGGTATTGAATTGCGTGTGGATCAGCAACGCAACCGTGGCCCGTAACAAGCATCTTGCTCACCTAAATTCTGAATGAAATCGACCGTGCTATTATCAGAGGCACCGAAGAACTAGCAAGCAAGGCGGATCGTTAGCCCATGGTGCCTTGCCACCCAAGTACCGAAGAGAAACTCACTCTCAAAACATTCTGACTGATATACTCCCGAAGATCCATGTTGCTGGATCAAGATACCAGATCAGCAAGCGATGAGGTTCCAAACTCGTCCGGAGGGGTGTGTATGAAAGTCTGGCGCTGATTGTCGTAATACAGTAGTGATAAGTCAACTGCATGAAGTTGGACCAGGATGGCGAACCCTCAATCCCCTTCACTGTCCGGCCAAATCCACACCGCGGAATTGGAATCTAACCACGAAGGTCAGTCACCCCGCATAAGTTCGATTGGTTGCCTCTCCTTGCAGCAGCGCTCAGATTATATTTATGTTCCAGTCAGTGTAGGGATTTGTAAGGGGCGGTGGTGTCAGTGGTCGTGCGAAAGGCACAGGGTGGTCGAGGAAATGATATCTCGAAGGAACCTCAATCGAACGAGCGACAACGGAGATCCCAAATTGGATGAATTTGCGCAGGTCCTCCGCCATCGTGACCGTGTATTTTTGATGTTATATGGATACAAGTGGAACGTAGGATATAGGTTCTTTCATCTTCAGACAACAGAAACCCAAGACTGAACCGAGATCCTCTTCAAAGCGACGTCTTAAGGAGATCATTCAGAGCAACATCGTCGACAACACCACAAGAGCAATCATTCCGGAGAGGTTGAAAATGTTGTTGCGGAACTCGAGCTGAGAAGCGGAGGATTTTGTCAGAGACGGAAGACCTTGATACGCAAAGGTAACATTCTGATTGAACGTGGTATTGCGGCAGCCGTTGAGCAGATCGATGCCCACCAGGTCATCCTGCATGGTATTCAGGAATCAGATTTTCAAAGATTTTCTTGCCCAGGTGAGGCCAGAATCCCACTTACAGGAGTACGGAAGAACATGTAGGTAGTGTTAGAGATATTTTGGAATCCGCTGGTATCGTAAGGGAATTTATCTTCAGAGTCGGTTGCGGATGTGTTCCTCAGAAGGATGCACTATGGGAAGCGAACCATTGATGAACGGGAAGAACAGGATGACCTATGAGCATGGGTTATGGCGACTCACCGAAATCTGGTCTGGGAACTGCTGTGCCATTGCAGGATAGTCCTTCATCACATCTGAGCACAAGACACTTCAGTCTTGACTGCTTATGTTGCCGAGGACGACCAATACTCACCCGAATTGCTAGTGTCCGCCACCAGTACAAACTTGCGCTTAGGGAACGACTCTATGACTTCCAACAGCCTGACTTTCCTAATCGCCAAGATCTGATCCAACGTGGTGAAGTTTAGACTGCGATCATCGAATGAACCAAGCGGGTAGGTAGAATAAGTGAATGATTCGTAGGCTCTTGTAACTTGCTCAGGAAGGGTGGTGAGATAGTGGAAATGGATTCCTGGAATATTCGAATATGGTCAGCGACGTTTAGAGTAAACGGATCGTTGTGGTGAAAATCACCTGAAATGGAAGTGCTCCAGTTGTGATATATATCTGGCATGTTCATCCATGGTGTATAATTTTTGGCGAAAGAGTTTTGTAAACCCTGCTCTGGCACGTAGATCTTGGTGACGCGGAGTATATCGTCGATATCACTGACGATCGTGAGTCCTTCTTCTGGGACAAAGTATGTTGATGCGTTGCCGGCTTGAATTGCGAAAGCGACTCGGAGTTAGGAGTGTCGACGGAACTTCAACACTAATATGACTCACTCATAGCATCGACGGAGCTGATCAAATCCAACTTTATCACAAATCCTGCACCTGTCCCATTCCCATCATGTACCCCCTCTAACCGTCCCAACGGAATCATCTCATCAAACTCTCCCACATCAGTCGTCACATTTCTCATTCCAAACGACACATTTCCACAGGATCCACAGTTGTTTCCACCATACGGCTGGACTAACGTGAAATTTAACAATTCTCCAGGCCAAGGGATGGAGAGCACTGAAGCGGTAACATTTCGGGATTCAACTTGTTCAGAAGTCGTCAAGTTGGAAGTGTTTAGGCCGGGAAGGAAGATCTTTGCGGCGTCGTCGAGTTGTGAGTCGTTGAGAGGCGGGGTCTTGTATGCGAGGCCATGGATTCGTGCAGACCATCCTGATGACGTCCAATTGGCGTAGCCACTGTTATAAGAAATCTGCCCATTAGTATCGTGTTGAGTCATTGAAGAACATCTAACAGGCTCACGGAATGTTTAGGATCTTTAATGGCTCATTGGCCAACTCTTCATCGCTAATGTTCAACTTGTTCTTGATCGTATCCCCATCCGGCAGTCCTTCAAATGCCGGCAATACCCCCTGTAAGACGTCGGAAGGTAGACTGCCTAGGTACGACGTAACTTCAGCGGGGAGAGAGGATGTAAGAAAGCCCACCACACCTCGCCGGTCTAACGGATTGGGAGGTTGAGTGGGTTGTGGTGGTAGAGCCGCGGAAATCGCAGACCGTATGGCCGACAAGATGGTCACGACACTGAGGAGACTGAATGGTTTCATACTAATACTGAAAGAATATAGATGCTGTTAATTACGACCCACTACCCTCGTACGAGCTCTGTAGCTAGATATGTACATGATCTATGCGCATGTTATTCAAAGTCAGGACTTTCTTTATTATTTGTGACGCGCTGAAAACAGCGTGCATGACATGCCTCTACGTCATGGCTTCAGACATTGCCAATAGAGTCATATGGCTTGACAACGCGGTCGTCCTGCTTGCACCGGGCCTCAATGAATAGTCTGTGGGTCTACTCTGGAATGGACATCTTCGCCAATGGACATCTCACCCTTGGGGCCTGCATTCCATTCAAGATCTGTATCATCTTGACCTATCTTATCCTATCTACATATGTTGAAGTAGACGACACGTTTTCTGACCATTCTCACTCGCTCTAGAAGCACCTGATAGTACTTGTCCTGGCAGGTCCAACACCGATCCACTGGATGGGAACACCAGTGTAATCCTCGATGAACTTGACGTATTTCTTGCAGTTCTCTGGCAGATCCTTGAACTCGGTAATATCGGAAATGTCGGATTCCCATCCTGGGAGAGTCTCGTAGTGGACTTCGACCTTGGCGAGGCGGTCCAAGTCGGCTGTGGAGGAGTCGAAGGTGTAAATGTTGGATATGCTATCTCACTGGGGAGACCGCATGCTCACCAGGGAAACCAGAAATCTCCTTCCCATCGATCAAGTACTTGGTGGCAATCTTGATCTCCTTCAATTGATCCAGGATATCCAACTTGGTCAAGTTGAGGGAAGTGTAACCGTTGATTTGGGTTGAGAACTTCATGACGACCAAATCCAGCCATCCACAACGACGACGACGACCGGTGGTGGTACCGTATTCCGCTCCAACTTCCTGCATGTGAACGCCAATGTCCTGGTAGAAAATTATGATGGGACATTAGCCATGTACCGAGAGACATCGCGACCCACGCTTTCCCCGTGCTCACGTTCAATTGCTCGGTAGGGAATGGTCCACCTCCAACTCTCGTAGTATACGCCTTGATGACACCGATGATGTTACCGATCTTAACAGGTGGGATACCCAATCCGGTGCAAACACCACCAATGGAAGTGGAGCTTGAGGTGACGAATGGATAGGTACCGAAATCGAGATCGAGCATGAGAGCGTTGGCGCCTTCGACTAGAATGCGCTTGTTGGCTGCTAGTGCGTCGTGGATGTACGTGGGGCCGTCAACGATGTGTGGACGAAGACGAGCGGCGAGAGCCTGCAGAGGGTAGGCAAGGGAAGGGAACGGGATTAGGATTTCCTTCCAATTGGAAGAAGACAGCGAACAGGAGATGGATTCTCACCTGATACTTCTTGATCTCTCCCTCTGTATCGTACTCGAAATGACCATATCGCTTGAACCTTCCCTCCACCAACTTCCTGAACTTCTGAGCAAAAGTCTCAGGGTCATAAAGATGGTGAACTCTCAGTCCAGAACGCGATGCTTTGGACGAGTATGCTGGTCCGATACCTTTCTTGGTGGTACCGATAGATGAACCGCCAAGCTCGATCTCTTTGAGACCGTCGACGATTTGATGAAAGCCGAGGACGAGATGAGCTCGGTCGGATACGAAGAGACGATCAGCGCACTTGAGGCCTGTGATATCGAGGTAAAACGGTAAGGAAGAGCGATCTGGAGGTCGAATAGCAGACTGAGTGCTCACCTTTAGCCTCCAGAGCGTCGAGCTCTTCGAACAGAGCGGGCAAATTGACGACCACACCGGATCCAATAAAACCATCGCACTTGGGGTTGATGAGGCCTGAAAAATAAGAAGTGACGAATTCTATCATTCTTCTCGTGTCTATAAGAGTTTACTCGTGTCAAACTCACCACTAGGCAGCAAGTGGAAGGCATAGGTGATCTTGGTACCAGTCTTGTGGTCCTTGTGGACGATGGTGTGGCCAGCATTGTTACCACCGGCGCAACGTGCGCAGACGTCAGCCTCTGCGGAGAGGATATCGGATAGTTTTCCCTTTCCCTCGTCACCCCACTGGGCGCCGAGGCTGTGAAAGTCGGATGGGAAAGTGCGGGCGGTCAGTGGAGTGTTCGGGTTGTTCGGGGTTGAGATCTTGCCAGCGAGGACTTACATGACCGTGACCTTGTCGGTCGAGACTGAGATGGCGGTGCGTGTAATATCGTCAGCAGATGCAAGTACGCTGTGGAACACCCTGTTGATACTCACGAGTACTCATCGTTCGTATCCACGCTCGATGAGGACGACTCAATACTCAATGATGTCGTGTCCGTCCGAGCAAATATCACTCTTGACTTTTGGATTTTGCGAGTCAAACCAGAGGGAAAGAGAGCGGGTTTCCGATTTTACCGTGTCACGTGCGGCGAGTAGTGTCAGACGCGAGAACGAGTGTTGAAGTTCGTGAAGTTGGTGATTTCCAACCGACTTGTCATCCTCACCATCATCCCATATATCTCTCGACAATGTCAGTAGCAGATATCAATCCAGGACAGGCTGTTTACGCTCAGGATGAGGTGAGCGTATACATAGGCTCGGAGCCGTTCGTCAGGTGTGGTCTGGCACGGCGCTGACTGATTTGCTTGGATGGCGGACCCCCCTTGGTTACAGAACGGCAGACCGTTCATCATCGTCAGGTTAGTCGCGACTCTTATACATCACTATGACTAGATACATTCTGGTCATCTACCAGCTGCAGCTGGTATTGTCATAGCTTCTCCTCATATGTCGCTGACCACCAACTTCATGTTCGCTTTCCCGCAGAGAACAGGGCAGGAAAGTTCGAACCCACGGTCTTGAAGCTATCCGAGTACGTTCAAGTTATTGTCATAGCCAGGAAGACCCAAAGACTGATCTGCTCTTCATTTCTACATTCCTGAAGAGTCATATCCTTGCCGCAAAGTCGGTCACCAATGTCATCAAGACAAGTTTAGGTCCAAGAGGTCAGTTCTCCAACCGTCAGCCGTCATGCCTGTACAACACGAACTGATTTCCTGTCTCCGACCTTCTTTTCTTGCCCTCACTATGCGTTGAATAACAGGTCTCGACAAGATCCTCATCTCTCCTGATGGTGATATCACCGTAACCAACGATGGTGCGACGATTTTGGGTCAGATGGAGGTTGATCATCAAATTGCCAGGTTGTTGGTCGAGGTGAGTGGTGGAGATCAGATTTTGGGGGATTTGGGAGCGAGTCGTGTGGTAGAGGAATGCATTTCACTTGAGGGAGTGCAGGAGACGCGACTAGAGTAGAACTGGTCCCTCATGACATGAAGTTTCTGCTGCCGGAAGCAGGTCCAGACACAGTCGCGATCACAACCTTTAGATATGGTACTGATATCATTTCTGCACATTCCCGCTAGGTATCCAAATCCCAAGACGACGAGATTGGAGATGGTACTACCGGTGTAGTCGGTGAGTGCGGCGTAGTTCTGAAGACTACATGATCTCCCGCCGACCCACATCACCATAGTCCTCGCTGGCGCACTCCTCTCCGCGGCCCTTTCCCTGCTTGACAGAGGTATACACCCCATTCGTATCGCGGATGGTTACGAAAAGGCATGCGATGTGGCTGTGGCAGAGTTGGATCGAGTAGCGGACACGGTGAGGGAGATTGGGTCTTTCGGTGTCCTCCTTCGATGTGCTGATGTCATCTTGCTCAGATGGAATTCTCCAAAGAAAACACGGGTAACTTGAAAAAGGTTGCAATGACCAGTCTCGGTAGCAAGATGTGAGGACACAATGCTTTTTCATCTCAACCACCATCTCTAATTTTCACTCATCTACTACCTCTTACAGCGTTTCGATCGCACATGAAAAATTCGCGCAAATCGCCGTGGACGCTGTTCTCTCGGTCGCCGACCTAGAACGCAAGGATGTCGACTTCGAGCTCATTAAGGTGGATGGGAAAGTCGGTGGTGCTCTCGAAGACACACAGCTCGTTAGGGGAGTGGTGGTCGACAAAGACATGTCACACCCTCAGATGCCAAGGGAGGTCAAGGATGCCAAGCTGGCAATTTTGACTTGTCCATTCGAGCCACCCAGGCCAAAGACCAAGCACAAGTTGGATATCGAGAGCGTAGAGGAGTACAAGAAGCTGCGCGAGTACGAGAGGGAGAAGTTCTTGGAGATGATCAAGATGTGGGTGGGGTTGAATTGTCATTTTGAGGAACGCCGGCTGATGCAGACTTACTATGCAGGGTCAAGGACACCGGAGCAAACCTCGTCATCTGCCAATGGGGATTCGATGACGAGGCAAATCATTTGCTGATGCAGAACGACCTGCCCGCTGTCAGGTGGGTTGGAGGACCGGAGATCGAAGTGAGTTCTTGGCGAAGTGGACATATGATGCGGAATTCGTGACCCGACGCTTACGTATGCCACCCGCAGCTTATTGCCATTGCCACAAACGGCCGTATCGTACCACGATTCGAAGACCTTACCGCTGATAAGCTTGGCAAAGCTGGTATCGTCCGAGAGGTCTCATTTGGTACCACCAGGGAAAAGATGCTTGTCATTGAGGAGTGTGCGAACACGAGGGCAGTCACAATCTTCGTCAGGGGTAGTAACAAGATGGTGAGGACATAGCATCAAGAAAATCTTTGAGTCACGAGTCAACCGATAGTTACATTACAGATTATCGACGAAGCCAAGCGAGCTCTCCACGACGCTATTTGTGTTGTCAGGAACCTGGTTCGCGACAACCGAGTCGTATATGGTGGCGGTGCGGCAGAGATCTGCTCTTCTATTGCAGTTGCCAAGGCTGCTGATGAGGTACGTCGCCGCGCGGCTGAACTTTCCGTTCGGTTGCTTACCCTCCCGGTCAGATTCCTACCATCGAGCAATACGCTATGCGGGCATTCGCTCAAGCTCTCGATGCTGTCCCACTTGCCCTCGCTGAGAATTCCGGTCTATCTCCCATTGACACCTTGGCCGATGTGAAGAGCAGGCAGGTAACTGAGGGCAACCCGAGATTGGGTATCGACTGCATGGGACGTGGTGACAATGGTATGTTGACATCCTCATCGTATCTTCTACACCATACTCACCCATTCACACGTGCACAGACATGAAAAACCAATTTGTCATTGACCCACTCATCTCGAAGCGTCAGCAATATCTCCTTGCGACACAGGTCGTTAGAATGATCCTACGAATTGACGATGTGATTGATGCTTCGGCGTTTGCTCCAGAAGAGTAAATGGGAATGTTGGGATGGCCGCAGTGACATGTAGAGACAGGAGAAGCTCGATATGATCTTAATGGCTAATGACGTTCAAATCCGGACCAGAAGGGGTGGACGGATGGCGAAGACTGCAGACTGACGCAAATCCATTAGACGTTTGACATATCATCACAGTGTGACAATGCGATATGTCGATTACAAGCAAATCGGTACCTAGTTATACGTGTTCCATTACACCAGGTTTTCCTGGCATCTCAGCCTTCAAAAGCAAACGCGCCTGCACCATACAATCCAGCTTCCCTGCCCATCATCCCATCACCCCTGATCACTTCCATCTTTCGAGAATGCCACCCAACACCGCTCCCGACCCTACCATTATATTCCGCCAACTGCTCCAGATACTGCCGTGACGGATGGCCTCGTGTTAATCCACGAGTAAACTTTCGAATTCCACCAGGAGATTCAGTCCATCCTGCAGAGATGTCGACATACCATCCTCGATTGCCTTTCGATTTGATTGTTCGCCAATCCTTGCTTCCTCCCGTGAGGCCGAGGAGGTTCCTAATCCTCGTACTGAGCTCAATTACACGTAGTTTCGTCGGTGCCGTGACTCCCGGTTGAGGGAACAATGAGAATGGAGGCAGCGTCAATGGATTGATCAGTTTCGAGTGGAGAACCATGGTGATTTGGAGGGCAGTCAAATTGACGGGTAGATCTGTGAGCGTTGAAGATGAAGCGATAGTCAAAATCTCGACGTTGGGTGCTTGGGAGGTCAAAAACTCCGCAACGGCTCCCAGGTCCAGTGTCGGGATATAAGAGAGACCCAACGACCTAAGATGGGGCTGAGGTGGGAAGACTGCCTTGGAGAAAAGCTCATTCGTTACCGGTGCCGATGAGATATCGAGGTATCGAAGTTGCCTGTTCTTGAAACAGGGAGCATCGCGAACGATCGCGTCAAGATCCTCCGGTGTGAGTGGCGACGAGTAGGTGAAATCACCAAATAGGTTGAGATCGGTGATGGTCCTCGCTCCAGGAGCGTTGATCAGGAAGTCTCGAATGGCCGCACTCGATATTCGGGTACAACGGGCGATACTGAATGCTTGGAGTTGAAGGGTTGGGATTTGCGCTAGAGCGTCAAGGAGAGCAGAAGGTACTCGAGTTACGGACAGATCGAGGTGCGTGAGGTTGGGGAATGAAGAGACGAGGGTGCAAATGGTTGGTTCAGAGATGGTCGTGCAAGCTCTCAGTGATAACCTCTTGAGGTTGTTGAAGAGTGGTTTCCTCCACCCTGCCGTAGTGTTGAATCCAGCATCGCTGTCCTGATCCCACCGAACGACCCTGCTCCTCCCCCTCTCCTCCGCCTCCTGCTCCCAGCCAGCCTCCGTAGGGGGCTCCGTCAACCACCCCTTCACAAACGCCTCCAAACTCTCTCCAAATACCCTACTCACGCAACCTGTAAGGTCCAACGCTTCCAGCGGCGCAAAATCCTCTCGACGATCCCACTGCTCTTCGTCGGTCTCCGGCTCGTAAGGTACGTATTCGAGCGTGTGTTCCGGTTCTCGCCCAACTGCATCATGGTGGTCGTTGGGGTCGATCTCGCCATCATCTCCCGTACGGCGCATCGGGAATGAAGATTCGGGTGTGAACGTGTGTGAGGGTCGGGAGTAACCACGGAAGAAGAGCTCGGTAAGGACGGGAAGAGTGAGTGATGAATCGACGTATTCCGTCATCCCGAGAGTGCGAAGATTGGGTGTATTCTGTGGAAGTATGGCGTTCAGTATCTGACATTCTCCATGACAATCAGGACAGACAAACACTCACCTTCAACACACCTTCTAATCTCCCTCCCGTGACGAACTTCCCTCTGACCGCCTCCTCTTGCGTTCTCCTCGTCCCGGTAGTTCTGAAATTCGCAAACGAGAGATGTCGGATATATTGGCCGGGTGTGATGGTTTGAGGTGGAGCTTGCCATTGGCAGCTGGAAACTTCCCACTCCTCCACTCTATGCATAGCCTCCAATTCTTCCTCATCCTCTTCCAACGGTGCCCTTCCTGAATGTGGACTATCGAACAAAGTCTCGGCCATGGATCTAGGTGACCATCCGGATCTTCCACGGTCCTCTTCCTCTTCTTCCTCGAGTCGACGTTGTTGATCCTCATTCGCATCCTCGTCCTCATCTCCTTCTTCGAGATATGAATGATGTCGATCATCTCCATCTCTCGTGCCATCAGTAGAAGTAATTCTCACTCTCCGTCGTGATGAAGCAGATCGGGAACGCCGATCGTCCGCAGCGAGAACAGCGTCTATCCCTCTGGCGACATTTTGATCCTCAGTTCTGCCTCGTAAGCTCGCTTGACGACCTAGACTACCTAACCTCGGCCTTGCAGCGGGAGGTGGTGGGAATTTGTTTGACGGTGATCGAGATCGAGTGTTTTGTGAAGTAGATCGAGAACGAGATTGAAGACGTCTTCGTGAAGATGTGGATGATAATCGTGATTGAACGGGAGTAAGAAGGGAAACGACGTGGTGTAAAGGCATGGAAGCGAATTGTTGATCGGGTCCGCCGCCGCCCAGAGGTGATGTTGAGCATGTCGCTGCTGCGATTTGAGATTGAGAGTGAGCTGCGATGTATGATCCAGCGAAATCACTTGAGATGAGGGAAGAAGTGGGTGAGATTGGTGTAGCCGTCGAGAAAGCGAGTTCTCCTACGGGGAGTGGTAGAGGTTGGGTATCGATATATAAACTCGATGATGGGATGTCGATAGCCATAGCAGTCTGACCACCATTATCATCTTCACCAGATTCATCCACTTCCTCCATCAGAGCATCGACGATACTCATCCATCCTCTACCGCCCGTGACGTCGACTTCCTCCCATAAAATTTTCTTGGCAGTCTCGTGGAATGCCTTGTTGACTCGAGAGACGGCGAGGAGATGACGAAGACGGATATCGGCAGGTGAGGCGTTGGGAGATGGGTCTAGGAACGTGGTTGTCTGTGGATCGGGATCGGAGAGGGACAGTGGGACATTACCAGTGCTGGTACCATCAGAATCCCCATTGCCTGCCGAGGGATTGGTAAGCGTCGAGAGGGCTGGTATGTATGCTGGGAGGGTGATCGCTTGAGAAACCGGTGGGATGAGGTGGGATAGAGCATCGTGAAGGATTTCACTTGGTAGCGAATGGATGGAAGCTCTGGAACGAGGTCTTTCGTTTGATGTCGAACGAGATGTTCCGTCTCCTTTGATGACGAGTGGTGTGTTTAACCCCTCCGCCCATGCTGACGATCGACGAGTATGACTGGATGGCGCTGATGAGGATAGGAGGGACAAGTTCTCGATGTTGAGTTCTGAAGTTGGTCTGAATATGCCGTCATGGCTGTCCTTTGTGGTGGTGGTGTTGGTGGTGGTGGCGGTGCCAAATGGGTTTGTGATTGTGAAGCCGTGGACTGGGGAAGCAGTATTGGCCATACAGGGTTGGATGGGTGGTAGTGAGAGTAGAGCGCAAGGCAGGAATGGGATGGGTGGCAAGTGGAGGAAATGTGATGCTGTATATGATGATTGTGATTGTGGATGTGATGATGTACGTCCGTTTCCACCAACGTGCCTTTCAAGAATCGCGTTTCGCTTAAAATCTTGGGTCATGTGGCGGCGATGAAGCTATTGAATTTTACAAACCCACACACCACACCACACAACATTTTTGGGATGTCACGCGGGGCACCACAACACACCGCGTGACCCGGATGGCCGTGCGCGCTCAAGCCCCCCCGTTGCCCAGCCAACCGGCCCAGGGCGCGAGGGCAGAAGGCGCCGGATCGTTGGAACTGCGGATCCCGCCGGCCGGGGATGGCCGGCTGGCTAATTGATCCGATGTTCACACGGTAAATGACGTGTACTCGGACTTTTTGGATCGGAAAATGTTTATTTCCCACAAACGTTTGGTGTTTACGATTTGGAAATCCAAAATATCAGCTTACGAAAAGGGTTTATTCTAGTTCCCAATCGAATCGTAGTCCAGACATCATATTCGACGGACGAAAAGACGAAAAGGGTCTAGTGGGGGGGAGGAACACCGTTGCTGGTCGATCCTTTCCTGCTCTCTTGGGTATAGCTCTCAATCGCGCGTCATTTCCCAACCCAGACAATCCGAATCCAAATATATATTCAAACAAATTCCTTGGATTGATTGACTGGACATTCAACGAAACCATGGCTCCAACTCTTTCCTCAGCTTTAACGCTTTCCACACTCGGTCTAGCTTCCAAAGCCTTCCTCCGTCTTGGATGCAGAGATTTCAAAATGGAAGGGTTGGAGGTGTTGATGAATGCGTTGAAGGAGGATAAAGGTGGGAGTTGGAAAGGCAAAGGCAAAGAGGAACCGAGAAGGAGGAGAGGGATTGTTACGAGTGAGTCGTGATGTAAAGTGGCTGTATGAGAAGGGGAAGGACTGATTTGGATGTTTGATTGGCTGGAATTAGTATGTAATCATACATCTGTAGTCGACGATCCGATGGTGAGTTCAGGCGGTAATCCCTCAGCCTCTAGCATATCGCTTCTCGGCTGAAAATCATTTTTCATCGCTTTAGATGTGGGGAATGATGCCAATATCTACTTTTCTACCTTTCACGCCGGAACGGATACGTACGACATCTAGGAATACGAGATGGACTTTGGGAGGTGGGTTGTTGATCGAACGCAGGAAGATTCGTACCCTATGGCTTTTTTTTGGGTGGACTGATCCATGGAATATATACGTACAGCGAGCGATGTGATGTTCACCAATCCGTACGTCTGCCACTGATCAGTTAGAACATCAACAAACTTATCCTTATTGTCCGGGATATGAATTATCTGATTCGAACTACACACAGACTGTTCAGTAAATTCTTCACCCTCGGTCAAGTAATCGAGACAGTCCGAGGAGGTGGGATCTTTCAACCTGCTATTGATGAGGCCGTGAAGAAACTTCAAGAAGGGGAATGGGTGGGTGCCTCTGTGGCTATACACACCTCTATCTCATGAAAGGGAGATTCGCGATGACCTAAATGGTTATTCACTAAACAGATACATATATTTCCGGAAGGGAAAGTCAATCAACCGATGTATAATCCAAAAGGAGGATTATATCGATTCAAGTGGGGAGTGTGAGTTTGGTTGGGTCTATTTGGATGATGATAGGGATGGACAGTTGAGGCTAAGGGCTGGATCCTGGATCTAGATCGAGGATTATCATGGATTCCGAGGTTATGCCTACTGTGATACCTATTTGGTTATCAGGTAGGTCCTTTGGCTAGGCATCTCAAGAAAGAAATAATTCGTGGGATTGAAATGACATCTTTTCGAACAGGTTTCGAGGATATAATGCCCGAAACTCGAAAGTACCTACGACCTTTCCCACGACCTGGAAAATCAGCAAGTATAACGATCGGACAACCTATCACGCATCTGTTGGAGCCCCTCGTGGAGCGATGGAAAGCCATGTCTAGGAGTGAGAAACGGTCTATTGGGATTGGTGGAGAATGGGGAAAAGGGGGAGGAGAAGGAGTTGGACATGTGTTTGCTGAACATAGGAAGGAGAGGAACGTCCCGAATGCAATGGAGGTGGTTGGGAAAGCCATGAGAGAACCGGATAGGATGGAGAGAGCACATGGTGGTCTAGCGGGCGGGGAAGAGAAGAAGTTGAGGATTGAGATTTGTGATGTTTTGACGGAGGAGTTGCAGCGATTAGGTCTAGGAGTGGAGGAAAAGGAGGGCAAGGATCGGAGGAATGGAGGAATGCTGTGGGGATGGATGGATGAAAGGATGAAGAGATGATGCATAGCAAAGGTAGCGGATAAGAGAGCATACAGGCTCATGGCATATAAACATATAGCATCATAGATTTAGAGACAGTAGCATATAGGATATAGCATTACAGAATACTTGTGCATGATCAGGAGACATCGTCATGATCCCCATCGGGATCACGTGGGGTAGTTCCCGTGTTGACATTCCGAGTCAAAGCCCAATCAAGCAAGTGAACAGAATCAGATCACCCATTCAATCTCATCTTTATGCATCCCATTCCATCTCGTCATACTCAACATCATCTTCAACTCTCCCATCCCATCTTCACCTTCGCTTAGTATACCACCTCTACACGGCCCTCCATCGTTGTAATTTCATACTCCGCACGACTTGGGCATCCTGGATCCTCGTTTACCCCATATCGGGTAGGGACGCGTGGACTTGGTGGCGTCGTTGGGGTAACACGTTTGCTAGGACGGTATAGCAAGCACTCGACAATACAATCAAAGGTGACAGAGAGTCCTGCATCTCAGCGTCCCTACATCCGGGAGCTTGCGTTCGGCGTTCCGTGAACCGCTTCGCTGGATACTTCATAGGGCAACTGGGTTCCCGCCTCCACCTCGACACGATCGAAAGGGTGTGTCAACGGTCGGTGTAGGAGGAGCTGTTAGGTCGTCCGATATTTAGCACTTGAAGCGAAGGGACGGCAAAGTATCTTGACGTACACTTCTCATTGGTTATTCCAGCATTTCATCAACGCACATTCATCATCATTCAAGGCATTATCATCATTCTGTAACATTTCCACAAAGGGTCTTATCGTGACGTCAAGGTCCAGCGACTATTCCAGTCAAGGATTGGATTCTCATATCATTCACCGTGCTTCTCCCATTCATCCACAGGAAGCAATTTCCTCGAAGGTCCGGCGTTTCATCACGACGGCTGTACAAAGGCCCACCATCCAGCAACCATCGGTGTCACTCGTCGTTGTGTGTTTCCACGCGTGTAGCAAGAGAGAGCAACCGGGTCAATCCACCACCGTCGCTGTGGATAAGAACATAGGAAAAGGAGCCCGCAGCTTTCAACTCTTCCTCATCAATAATCATCATCATTACCACCATCACCTTCATCATCAAAGGATCGAGTTCATTTGTGACTGAGCTACATTGACCAAGGGAGGTTACTCCTCGGCAAGGACGTTTCAGCAACACAAGTCACGTAATCATCAAACGAACGTTGGAGAGAAGTCATTACATCAGGCGATATATATCACCGGGACACAAGTGGCCGGCCAATAGGCCACGGGACACTCTAGGTCTTAGAAGCGTGTTCCTTACCCGAACGCTCTCAATTCATCAAAGTTTGGGTCTGCCACCTCTTCAATGCCTCGTAAATCCTCCAACAAGACCGAATTCTTGCGTGTTTCTACACCGACTTCTGACGTTTCCTCCGGTGGTGGAGGAACTAGCAGGAGCTCGTCGGTTTCTGGTGTTTCTGGTGTTTCGGGGAGGGATGGGGTCAATGACGCAGGAGGAGGAGATGGTGTAGGGAAGAGGACGCGGGTGTTGGAGGAGGACGATGGAAGAGGGAAGGTTGAGGATGCAGGAGGGAGAGGAAGGAAAGGAAGAATGGAAGCCGTAGAAAGTGGTGATGAAGAGGCGGAGGAAGTCAGACCTAGTTGGGGTGTCGGTAAGCCTTTCGAGGTGGTGAAATGAGGAAGGGATGCAGTACTGATGCAAGTTCTTGTGTTTCCCTCAGCCTTACCGTTATCGTGAGTCTTTTTGAATTCAGGCTGCCAGGGAATTAAGATCTGACCAATAGTCCTCAACGTTTTTTTAGACCAACGTCCCCAACAATCATGTCAACAATCAACAGACACCTTCCATCCATTTCCACCCTTCAATCGCTTCAGAATATCCAACTGGGCCGCCTTTCATCCTATTTACCATACGGCAGCGCTCCCGTCGTACCAGCGACGGTGGAGGAATCTTCCAACGCGAATGCAGGTCCCGAACAGAGTGAGGAGGTGGAGGAAGAGGTGGAGGAATGGGGTGTCGCAAGGGGTACGGGAAGAGAAGCGTTGGAAAGGTGTAGGTGGGAGCAGTTGGATTTGATGGATGGACGAGGCATGCGGTAAGTGATCAACTCCTTGTCTTGCGTGAGTTTTCGTCACATGCTGAACAGATATCGTGTACGCGTACAGGACCATCTTACTCAAGGTCAATCCGTCCGTCACAAGCGCGGTTCAATTATGGGACGTCACGCACTCGTGCTCCTCCGATGGCGAATTCTCTCGTGAAATCCCTTATATTGATCGACACCTGTCCGCTCGTTCTCAGAGCATGGACACCTCAACCTCGCCAGGTAGCTTGTTGACGAGGTCGATGGAAATAGGACGGAGTACTGTGGAAACGGCGGTTCCACTCGAGGTGATGAGGCTGCCTTTTTTGCCTCAGTTCGAGGAGGACAAAGTGGAGAGGCTGTACAGGACAAGAAATGGGAATGATTTGCCTGGTATGGGTGGAGATTGTTCTGAACAAGTTTTGGATGCTTGTATGGTTGCTGATGGGGTGGCGGGCGGAGGTTTCGCTCTCGCTATTCTGTAGGTCTGCAAGCGATTTAACCCTACCGACTCTGCTGATATCAAACCGTCTTTTTCCACAGATCTGTGATCCTGCGAGGCAAGCCTGGCGCATGGCGAAATGGTGTTGTTTATCTCAATATCCTGGACGCATCGACCGGTGAGATGCTGCGCAAGTTCTATGTAGGTGATGGCAACAACGGCGAGCTCGTGCTCTCCTCTCGAGCTCTGGTTTTGGTGAGTTTCACCAGGGGAATTATAACTTTCCTTCGGAGCCAATCCGCTGACCTTATACGGCTTCATAATCCCCCCTAGACTATCGGTGGGACTAGTCCAGGCATCCACTTTCTCTCTCCCGTCACCTGGCTTCCTATCGCGAATCCCATCGTGGATGCCGTCGGTCTTGAGCCAGCTACCGGTCTCCCCGTTGTCGCTCTTAAAGGGCGTATGTTTGCGCATGTTAGCACTCGTTATGACGCGTCCCACTCAGTTTACGATGAGGACCATCAACACGGCGACGTCATAACGAGGGCGTCTATTCGTGCTCGGCACGCCACCGCCAACCACTCGTCGACGAAGACGCGTAGGTTTTCTAACGGAACGCACGAGATGAGTCGTCGGGGACGAACATCGCCTGCGGACCAAGTTTACCAATCCCCGTCGGTCCAAACGACGCTGCTCAACGCCACAGCGGGAATATCGACGGAAGTTGCAAAGGGTGTTTGGGGTGGACTCAGAATTCTAGGATCTGTCGCCATCAGCACCGCGAGCAAGTCCAGCATGTCCGCAGTTAATGGTATGCTCTCCAAGAGCGCACCTTCCGACAACTCTCTGCTATCGCCTTCGCCGGCCGGTGGGTCTCCTGATGGGAGCGCACGAATCCATTCCCCGAATCGTGTTGGTGTCCATGACAACAGCCTGGTTGACAAACAGGATGTGGGCAAGTGGGTCAACGTGATGGACCTGGGATCCTTGACGTCTCCAAGCCGGGGCAGATCCCGACAGCTATCCCCGTTCGCAAGCTTTGCCATTCCCAACGACTCTCACTCGCTCGCGAGCACGATGACGCAGCCTGGGAGCTGCAGGGTGACGAAACTCTCATTCTCTCCCCTTGGATCCCATTTATGCGTCGCTCTGCAGGGCGGCCGGGCCGCTGTAGTGGTCGAGATAAGGCCTTCTGGTCAAGCAAGGCCGCGACGTACTGATCACGCTGTATCTGGCAAGAAGGGCGAAGTCTGGCTACGTTACGAATTACGGCGTGGAGCGACTCCTGCTGTCATTTCACGAATCCAATGGGATTCGGCTGGTAGATGGGTCGCTCTCGGTACGGCAAGGACCATTCGTGAGTTTCCATGGCACCCCGCAATTACGCTCCCCAGGCTAACACTTCCGTCGACCCACGGCAGATCTCTTCACTATCCACGCCGAGGGCGGCAAGCCAGAAGCGTCCAACCATTGCCTGTCTCGCACACGCAACGTACCGGAACTCCAACCTCTATCTGTCATCCTACAACCAAGTTTCCGGCTGCGAGCGCCAAGGAAACGTGAATTGAGAGAGCTAGATCGCGGATTTGGAAAGCCGATGGCAGCCCCTTGTCAAGAACCACCGCTCTCCTCTCAAGAAGGACTCTCGTTCATTTTCGGCCGAGCAGCGTCTCGTCAGGCTGAGGTGACATTGCCAAACGGCCGGAACGTCAACGTCCCTCATGGCATGCAGGATATACTCATATACGCCCCCGCCTTGTCGATGCTGGAAGGCTGCAGGTTGTATATATCCCCACGGGACGCGCTGGAGGCTGATCCCAGTGCTGGTTCGTATTCGTCAAAGTCCCGGACAGCTGAAAAATCCAGCCGGGGGGCTAGTGGCCGTCCCAAGCTATTGGAAAGGGCAGTATCGGCGATGCTCCGAACCCCAGCCATCCATATTGCCGAGGGAGTCATTGCCAAGTGGCAATTACCGCCAGTCTCGATAGCACCGCTTGTACTCAATGTAGGGGGAGGACGCGCTGCGAATAGGGAAAGGTCCAAATCTCGTAGCCGCCAAAGGTGTGTGGATTCCGGATGGAGAGCCGTTCGGCATCTACTGACTCTCAGTTGCCTTGTTCAGAAACCTTGCTGCGATTGAAATCAACACGTCCTCGACAGCTAGCAAGCTTTTGCCTGGCAGCATTTATGCCGACAAAGCGGTCGAGTTTGCGGACCTCAAGGACCCAACGAGTAAGATGAGGTATCGCCGTCAAGTGCTGGTGTCTGCGATCGAGAATGAAGATGCGTTCGACGGCCCGCTGTCCACTGCCATCCAGTCTCATCTCGATTCAAAAGGCGCAGCACCGGTGCTTCCAGCACTGCCAAACGGCTCCACACAGGCTCGATGGATCGGCTCGACTAATCATGTCATGAACGCGGCTCGTGACATTGTCCGGATGAGCAGGCGCCAGAGTCAAGTTTCAGAAGGACACCTGGGCAGCTACTCCTACGGTGACCAGCTCAACTTGGATGAAGAGACGGG
Source organism: Cryptococcus sp. T15_22C (assembly GCA_017654825.1). Lineage (NCBI taxonomy): Eukaryota > Fungi > Basidiomycota > Tremellomycetes > Tremellales > Cryptococcaceae > Cryptococcus > Cryptococcus sp. T15_22C. The sequence goes on along the minus strand of JADPYA010000222.1, from coordinate 83,208 downwards.
GTTCCTGTACGATCCAGGACCTGATTTGGAAGATATGACGAATGGAAGCTCCGCGGAGGAGACGCCGGACGACGGATGGGAGGACGACCTCGCGGCGGGTAGGCTGGAAATGGACGATTTGCCGGCGAATCCAGGAAAGAAATAACGAAATCACGAAAGGTTCAATCAAATTTGCTCCCACCTGACGAGTTGTAAGTTAAACAAATATTTGTATGCGTGCGCCCATGCCGTCTGCACCACATCGCATCTATGACATTGAATCACGTAGCTGTCCCGTAGCGATACCACCTCGCTCGAGTGTCCACCGCCTGCCTCCGTACGGACCGCTTGGGGTCATCGAGAGCCTTTGCGAGCTCTCGAATCACTACAGACTTAACTGACTGCAGGACGTCGTAGCGAACCACGTCCGGGAATATTGAGAGACAACGGAGGGCAGCGTTGCGACATCGCTGGTTGACCGATGGATCTTGAGTGGTCGTCGCGAGGCGCAACAATATCGTGGCAAGAGTCTTCGCGTACCCGTGAATGGCTGTATCGGATGAGGAGTCCGCGGACTCCATGATTCCGCTCAGGGACTCGATGAGATTCGTTCTCATCCTCGCATCAGGCAATTCCAGGCTTTGGAGGATCAGAGGCAGTAGCTGTTTATAGAGGTAAGATATACTACGTTAGCTCTAGCGCCTAATTGATGGGCCGAGCATAGTACTCACAGCCGACAGCTCCGCAACGATTGTAGTTCGAGGAATGATACGGATGATGGAACCGAAAGCGGTGAGGTAGGCCTTTCTTGACTTGCTCGGCCCTGCTGGATGAAAGCAGATCTGTCAATTTCAGTATGCCCAATATATTTGAGGATTCCACTTACCCCCCGGCGTCACCTTGCAGCCTTGCATGATGATTGGAAGGATAATGTTGAACAATTTTTGTCGAGCGAGGCCCTGCAGATGAGAGAATGGTATCAGGAGATGACCAGTAATTCTAAGCAGTTCCAGCACACCTTCACAACCGCATGATTTGCCTTTGAAAGGACTTCATCACCACTACGATCAGACAAGATTGCTAAGCTGGACGCGGCCTCCATCGCGAATTCGTCGCCTGATTCGAAAAGTTCGAAGGTTTGAGCAAGCATGGAAAGGCCTGATGGATGGCCACGAGCGATGAGTCCTCGGGATATCTGCCAGTAAGAAGCCAATCATCAGCCATTGCGTTTCGCATTCGCAAAGTAGATAAGACTCACCCAGATCCACAGGCGTAGAGCATGTGAGCGCTTCTCCCTCCCGCCAATCACGTCTTCCCAAAGCTGGCTCTCAACGTAGCGCAGCAATGCAGCAAGGCCTGTCTTTTTAGTGATCAGCGGAATGCGGCTTAATCTAAAAGTCCAATCACAACGCACTGAGGACTCGCTTGTTTAATACCGAGGAAATGATGTGAGAGGTAGCTAACCGCTGGCGACTCGTCCGTGCGATGTTGATGTCCCAATTGATCAGATCGATGAAGAAGTTATCCTGGTCCTGGAGCGCAAGATCCACCTGCCCTCCAGGGGTGACGCGATGAGCCAAACGCTGATCATGCATGCCCGTTCCCACTCACTTCAGGTCTGAGTGATATAATGCCTGCACTAAAAAGAATCACTAGATTCTGTTCGCGGACAGACGCATCGGACTGACGCCCATTCGCTTCGTGAGGAATTGTGACCAACTCGTCGTTATGGATAGACTCACGCTCAGTGGCTTGATGTCCGGCAATTGGCCAGGTTTGTCGGAGTGATGTAGGAGGTCTAACATTCGTCCACTGGTGTACGCAGCGAGAAGTATCTTCGCAAATTGGGTTTGACGTCTGCTCGAGTAGGGAAACATGAATACTAGCAATCGGAACTGGAGGGAATGATGTGCTTACTCTTGGGATAACGTCTGGGTCATCACCTCCACAATCGAAGCGGCCACGGTCAACAAGCGGACGTCTAATGCGAGATGCGAATCCTGAAGTGCGGCAGGCACGAAGATTGAGAACAACCGCGGGACGATTTGGTCGAAGTACTTTGGAACGTCCTTGTGTTGGGAGTTGATCTTAGCCCGGAGAGTGGATAAGAGAGAATTGAGCAAGGCATGTGCATATGCGACGTTGCATTCCCGCTGTACATGGAGCCCGTCTTCTCCATCGATGTCCATTGCCTCCGGTGCCGTCAGCTTGGCCTCGCAAAGAAGGGTTATCTTGGTGAGAACGCGAATGACTAAGGTTTCGAACAGGCCAGGAGCCGCACAAAGGGTGGACAAGGACGCGAGGATCTGACGATATTGAGCTCGTTCATCCACGGCGTCGAGTTCAGGAGCGATGTCAGGTAGCTTGCCGAAAAGTATTGGCAACGACGAGTTTGCGACCGAGTTGGGTGCAAGGATGGCAATGGCACCGAGTCCGGCGATGGCATCGGTTCTGCGGGAAGGAGACGATCAATCTCGATAGTGGGTCTCTATGGGAGAAAGGGCGTTCACTCACCTCAATTCGTCTGTCAGGGCACCAATGACGATACTGTTGATCTTCTGGATCATGTAAGACACCTCGGTCTCGGTGACAAAGTCCGGTATATGAACGAGATGGATAAGTGCGTCCAGCGCGGGCTTCTGTATAGCGGGCGATGGATCCTCCACTCCAGAAGTGATGATGGACAGCAACTCATCCTTGAATCGCTCTATTGATTTCTCATCCTCTTGAGTGCGCGTGGTGGAATTAGAGTATACTTCTCGAAGACCTTGAAGGATGTCCGCGATGACTGCCAGGATGGGTCCTCGGTGTGGGATCTCAGACTCGGTGTGGAAGTGACGAAACATCTGAGGGAGAATCTGAGAAAGGGCAAAAGCACCGGCAGATGCTTTATGATGAACGAAGTCAGCTGAAGGGATTTCCTGATCGATTATCATCACGACTCACGAGACGCCTTAATCATGGCCACTAGCGTTCGCGTGGCTGGCTTTGCTCTGCTCTTCTCCGGTTCTTTCAACAATTCTGCACACTCCTTGACCACACTTTCCGCTATACCCGATGGCTTGTCCTCCATCGTCGGATAGAGGACATGAAGCATAGTTTGAAGCGTCTCGGACGCATCCGCTTCGATTTGGGGATCTGGCGAATAAAAGATCTGAATGGAAGCGATTGTGAGATCGGTCATAAGGTTGCATGGTAAATCCAGGCACTCACCTCAGTTTTCAAGACCTCCCATAACTCCGATCCAAATCCAAGGATCACAGTGCTTCCATACACTGGCAGACATGCGGTTAGGGATTGCAAGACATCCCGCTAGAAGTGGAATTCCATTAGGGATCTAGCTCTGGCATATTCCGAAAGCGATGAGTACATACTTTGGTCGCACCCAGACTCGGAGGAAGCTTCTCCAGGAACAACGGCATCGCCAAAGGACCGAATCGAGACGTTGCAGCCATACACCGTCTATTACGAACACGCCTCATTCATCAGGACTCATTACTCATTGACGGGCTACTAATCTCGAAAGCTCACCTCAACCCAAGTTTCAAATCATCCGTCGTGATCCCATAAGGGTCATCTGGCGGTGGCTTGAAAGTGATGGGAAAGTAGCAGAAGATGACATCGTAGAGATCCTGGGGACGAGAAAGTCGTTGTTTAGTCAACTATCGATACGACGAATTCGTATGGAGCACGGAACTCACCTCCAAATGCTTGTAGATATCGAATTCCACTAAGATGACATGATCGATCGAGAAAGCTAACAACAAGTTTCGAGGGTCTTTCTCGCCTTCTGCTAATTTGACATATGAGGAAACAAAGTCGTCTCCCATTGTTTTGAAAGCTGCAGGCGAAGGAGCGGCATTAGGTCTCATGCTCGACAGAAGCATCCGGATGGCACTCACCTGATCTGTGCTTTGCCAACAGCACGTCTACCAGCTTGAACACCAGATACCTCGTCGATTGTACATACGACCTCATCTTGATAGTCTCGACCAATCTGAGATATCCCATTCATCAGCTGAAGCATATGTAGACCCACCAAGCAGATACTCACATTCTGTACACCTTCAAACAATCACCGTCACCGTAAGTTGGAAGACTTCCAAGTACAGCCAATGCCTCTAAGGCACTAGGCAGGATAGGATCATCTTCCAGTTTGTCGCAAAAGAAACTTGTCAGGACCTGAGCTGTGAACGTAGCGCCGACAATATCAGCAACCAGCTAAGCTGTGAGTGCACAGGACTTTGGATTGTCTCACTAGCTTGTCGATTTATACGAGTGGGAGGACATGTCTTGATCACATTAGTCAGTAGGGATACACCTGTAAAAATAGTAGATGACGAGCGATTAGCACATACGGGAGATGGCTGTTCGAGTCGTCAAATCTCACCTTTCAGGCGTACATCATCGTCTGTCGCTGTGATATACTCTCCCAGCGCCTTGACGACCTCTAGCAACCCGACGTGTCCATCTTGGATACCTGCCATCGATAGATCCCGACGTCAGCTGTTGAACCGATGCTACATGAGGGAGCGACTCATTACTCACCGCTGACAAGCTCGATGGGAGGTCTCGAGCTGTCATCCGCAGTGATGTACGTGCGAACGATCCTCTCGACGTCCATGATAGGCTGTGATGGGCTGTTGTTGTTTAGAAAGTCGATTGACCATCTACTTGAAGTATCACTTGTCGGTATGAAATGTCCAGGGCCACGCGAGAGGTGTCTGACACGTCACTTGGGCAGCGGGGCCGGGGACCTCAGTCGCTTCCATTGACCCGAATGAATCGCATCGCATCATCATAAGAGAGAAGACGTTTACAAGCCACCAAAGAAAGGCAAGGTAGAGAGAGGGGTCGTACGATAGGGGGGAGGGAGAGAGTGATATCCACAGTCCAAAGAGTCAAGAAAGCCCAGCCTATCTGCATTAAGAATTCGTCAAAGAGAAAGGAATAGAAAAGGATAGGAAAGGTAGAAGAAGACCGGAATAGAAAAGGAGGGCATCTAACGACGACCTTGAGTGCCTTGTCCACGGTGGTATTGAGCGATTTGCTCGACTTCGGCCTGACGGGTGAAGTAGACATAGATTAGTACGTCCTGCTTTTTTCGGGTACAGATTTGTGGTCGGTCTGGCAAGTACTGACCTCCAATCCCTTGATGACAGAGTGAGCGGATTCTAGATCCTTGTTGAGCCTATCCCTTTCGGCAATGAGCTGATGAAGAGACAAAAGCCAATATCAATACGCAGTTTTCCTGTCTGACCTTGCCCTCCTCTACCTACATGCTGCTCCCACTGCCTGAACCTCGCTTCCTCCATCTTGACCTGTTCCGTAAAACTCTTCCTCAACAATTCTTCCTCCTCCTTGAATTTCGGGTTATCCAATTTCTTGACCTTTGGTTCTCCGAATTTGCGAGTCTCCATCTGAGACTGTCGATAGGCTTCGTAATGTGTTTCCTCAGTGGTAGTGACGAGATCGAGCATGTGTACTCGAAGGAGAAGAGAGCGGAGTTTACGGAAGTCACAGTGGTTGTCGTTCTCGACTAAGAAGGATTTGAAAGAGGGGAAAACAGTGAGATGATGGCGGAATTGTAGACAGGGCTATGCATTCCTCCTCCACTCACCCTCAGCAACACCCCACAAGTACTCTCGACCCTTGACAACTCTTCCTTCCTTGTTTGTAACGTCCGTAGTGGATCCAATGATAGAGAACGGCATAGCAGCCTATATTGAGCATAAGGAAAGAGCCCGACCTGTTCAATCATCTTACATTCACAGCCAAACCCTTCAAAACCCTGATTGCTTACATTCAAATCACGAGAATGAGTCGCACTAGCTTCATCATCAGCCTCAACAGGAGGTACATAGACCTTGATACCCTGAGCGGCAATGACTTGACGAATCTGTCCTCCAGCCGTCCATCAGTTTCTGCATTCACCTTCGCACTGAAAGAAAATGCAAATCACCCACCCTCTCTTTGAACAACATCAAGTCATTCGGTGTCATAGTATCAGCCTTGGCGATGACAGGAATCAAATTAACCCTGGTTCCTAGCCTCTTCATAGTTTCAATATCGAGGGGTTTCAAACTGGGTCCGGAATCATAATCCCAAGATCAGCTAAACCCTTCCTCTTCGAACGCTCCTCCTATCCCCTCTTCCGTCCCATTCCATATCCCATCTTTTGGCGGGCGGAGATGACTTCTAACTCACGTATGTCCGGTCGGCCTAACGAAATACAAACAAGCATGTACCCTCATGTCAACTTTATCAGATCGTCGAGGCTGTTGTTCTTGACGCATGTAAGTCTCATGTTGATCGTCTAGGAAATCGACTACAGGTGCCCAGCTACAGAGAAAAGGTCGAGAGGAGGGTTGGTTGAGCTCCTTTGATGAGATAGAGAAAGAAAGAGATCTTTCTCCTCACCTTTCTCGGTTATTGACGTAGTCCCCGAATCCAGGAGTATCGATTACAGTCAACTGAGAACCAAATAAGCAAAAGACATTTTCCATTCCATTAGTATTCAATTTTCAGAAGAAAAGGATCACCAAGCCACCAATCAAAAAAGGAAAAGACAAAGCAAAACTCACCTTGACTGCGAAATCCCTCTCCTCAAGTTCAGCTTTAATGATCTCAACTTCAGTTGTCTTATCGAGTTGTTTTGAAAATCTGAAGAAAGAAGTTCCCTTTCTTTGATGATCAGAACAGACTGCCCCTGTTTACCAGGGTAAGAGCTTTGACGGCCGCGGACGAACCTCTGATGATAGTTCTTAGGAGTTACCAACTCGGTAGCGAAGAGTGTGTTGATCAATGTTGATTTACCAAGTCCGGATTCACCTATGCAGCCCAGGATGTCCACAGGTCAGTATATGGTAAATTTTTGGATCACAAGTATGAGCCGGTCGAGGTTGATAACGTACCGACTACCATGAGGGTGAAATGACCACCTTTTTTGGAAGCGATCTTGTTTCGCTGCAAAGGAATGAAACAGGAGATGAGTTAAGGTGGAGAGCTAAGTTTGAATGAGGAAAACCTGGGAATAAAAGAAGGAGAGTGTCGACGTACCTGGTTAGGCAAGCTGTGGATGGAGAAAGGATAGTAGAGGTGCCAGTGTCAGCGGGTTGAACTGGATGACCACCCGTTTCGATAAGGGGAGAAGAGATGGTTTATGGCGATGGATGGACGGTGGTGATCATATGAGCAATGAGGTGTGCCACTCACTTTGCGATACCGATCCCTTCTCCTGACATGATGTATGTATGGCTGCTGTTGACGATCGATGATGATGGAGAAGGGGTGATTGATGATATTCCTCTACGCAAGTTGGGTGGGGTCGCGTAACAACCAGCAGCGCGGCGCGACGATGTTCTGTTCCCATGACGTGTCATCGTCCCCGGCGGTGTGTTACCAATGATCCCACATCCTCTTCCTCTTCTCTCTTCTCACAACACCCTACCTTAACACCCTTGCCAATTCTCCATTCCATCATGTTCGGAAACAACAATCCTCGTGCTCAATCTGCTACTGCAGTTCGACGGTCCGTTCCTCTCTTCAACCTCCTTCCCTCCTCAGCTACCAAACAAAAGTCACTAATCATTATCTATACATACCGACAACAGGTTGATGAAAGAATACAAAGATTTAACAACCGATTCTACAACATATTCTTCAGGTGCTCCAGGTAACGGAGAAGATTCAGAGCCAATGTTCACGGCTGGACCTATCAAGGAGGAGGATTTCTTCGAATGGGAAGCGTTAATCACCGGTCCGGAAGGGACTCCATTCGTGAGTGTTTCGAATTGAAATTGGGATGTGGGGTCTAGCGAATAAGCGCCGGAAGAAGGGATAGAATGATTATGGATGTTGGTGGAACGCTAGAGCTTCCATGGCTAGAATGGCTTGAGAGGACAAAGGAATCTTGATACTAAACTCTGAATATATTTCCTCAACATAGGAAGGCGGAGTGTTCGCAGCTCGCCTCTCATTCGTAAGTTCTACCCTCTTGAAATCTACCAGCTTACACACTGAACAATCATCATTTACGTTCCTCCCTTTTCGTATCCGAACTTGCCCTTATTCCCACAGCCAAAAGATTACCCACTTAATCCATTCACCATGACATTCGATCCTCCAATCTTTCATCCAAACGGTAAGCTAGCCACATTTCTCTCCCATCCAACTTCTCACATTCCTGAACTCTTCCCTCCACCTACCCACGCGTCTCGCACCGCAACATCCCACAGTCTATCCCTCAGGAGCAGTCTGTATCTCAATCCTCCATTCTCCAGGAGACGATCCATTGCATTACGAAACGGCAAGCGAGCGTTGGTCTCCAATCCAAGGTGTGAGATCGGTTTTAATGAGTGTTTTGAGCATGTTAGCTGAGCCTAACGTGGAGAGTGGGGCGAATATTGAGGTGGGTTGTGGGCCAAAAAAGAAGGGTTGAAGTGTACGATTTGAAGCCAGTTTCTGGTCAAGGAAGGGATCGAATGAGATGTTTTAGGATTTCTCACTGATGTTCTGGTTGGTCACTCTTCTTGATAGTGCTGCAAGTTGATAAGAGATAATCCGAAAGAGTACGAACGAATAGTCAGACGGCATGTTAGAGAGCAATTGGGATTACCTGGGGATGAGGAATGAAGTTCTTTGGGACGTGAGACGTGAGACTGGTCAGGGAACTTGCGGGAAAGTGATCAGGTGTACATTGTATAACCTGTAAGATAGATGTCTTGACATCATGCATCATTGACGTAGGAAAATTTCGATGAGATTGATCTGTTTTGCTTATTGTGACGACCGAGCGACCTATAGAAACCCCTTGCCTGTTCCCTTTGCAAACACTTCAACACCCGTATCCGTCAATCGATACTGTAAAGGATTCGACCTTGGTATATACGTTGCTGTCTCCTTCTTTCCCTCATACGACACGATAGGAAGAGGTAAAAGCGGATGAGCTGAGATCTCACCCATAACCACTCCACTCCTACCACTAGCTAACATTCCTACACGCCACCACCAACCATTTCCAATTCGAATCAGACGTTCGAATATGGTTTGGGAAGGTGTTGAGTTGGATGAGGAAGGTCGATCAAGGTGGTCGGCGTGCAAACGGGTGACGAGGATTGAAGGTGTCTGTGTTGAGAGATGGAGTGGGAAAGGTCAGTATTGAGAGATTATAGGTTGCATTTCGTTTCTTGCACTGTCTCTTGCCCAAAGGTGCTCAAGTCCGACAATCTATAACTTTGATTGAATGGCAACAATCCTCGCGTGCCGCTTTATCAACCAAGATCTCACAAGCCCTCTGATCACCTTTACCAGCCAAACAGGCCAACCTCAAGCTGGAATTAGAGAAATCTTTTCACAGACTCACCTTCCGCACCAAGCCCATCAATCCTCTTATGAACCTTGCAACCTCATCCGATTCGAACCCCATCTCGGCGAGATTCCCGATCCCATCCATAATCAACAACGTCTCTTCCGATGATTGGTCTTCCTTTTTGTAGAGGAGAGATGTTAAAAGAGTGTAGAGTGGTTGGAGAGTAGGTTCATCTTCTGCAGATGTGAAGAGAGACGGTGAATGGTAGGGTGTTTTTGAAGAGGATGCAGTAGGTAATGAGGACGGTCTGATGTATTCGAAGCTTGAGGAAGAGGTTTCTGTGGGTAATGTTGAACCCTGACGCCAACAAATCCGTTCGAACATGAGCCAACCATGTAGAAACAACGTGTAAGACAAAGGAGGTGTTGGTTCAAGAACTCACTAATTTCCGTGATATTGATTGCCAATGTTTATACCCCTTCGCTTCCAAGTCAACCAAGACTACTCTTCCACCTCTCTTCCTTGCACTCAGGATCAAGTGCTCGACCGCAAAGTCAGCTGATGAATTGAGGGAGTCCGTTATCAAAAGATGGGAATGAAGAGGTGGTAAGGAGTTGGAAGGGAATTCTTGAGATGTTGAGGAGTGAGAGGTGAATGGGAAGGATAGGTAGGGAGTGAGGTAGGTCATTTGAGCTGAGGAGTGGGATGTAGTGGGGATGACAGAAGATGAGGTTTCGAGTTGAAGTGGAATGCAGATAGGGTTTGATCATTAAAGTTTCAGCTGGGCGAGAACCCGAAGAGGTGGAGGTTGGTTAACTTCACGCGGAGGTTGAATCGCACGTAACCGTAACCGACAGCAGCATGGATTTGCATTCGGGTCGATCTCGTGCTTGGAGAACCATCAACATCATCTCATACCTTCTCATCTACTTTTCCCTACTCATCTTACCCACACTATCATGTCAGTCGTATTCCCTACCACTCAGCTTTTCAACAAGGTCGCTTTCATCACCGGTGCTTCAGGTGGTATCGGAGCTGCAACCGGTACGTCCGCCTTGCAGCTGCCGACACCCTTCAGTTGCTAACATCCACTTTTCGCCGCCAGCTATCCTCTTCGCCAAAGCAGGAGCTCACGTCATTGTCTCCGCTCGTCGCAAGGACAAGCTAGACGAAGTATGCAAAGCAGCTCAAGCAGCCAACAAGGAAGGAGGGACGGGACATGGTGGGAAGTGCGTTCCCCTCGTATTGGATGTCAGTGATAGGAAGGCAGCGGATAGTGAGTGGCTGATTTCATGCGTAGCCGTGATTCTGAAGGGGAAGCTCACGTGAACATCTTGATATGCTAGAGCTCTTCGATCACCTCCCGGCTGATATGAAGAACATCGATATCCTCGTTAACAACGCCGGATTGGTTTATGGTAAAGATCACGTTGGGGATGTGTGAGTTCCGTGGCTATTAAGTAGGAACGGGAGAAACGCTGAAACGGTCTCGATCGAGGATAGAAACGAGGAGGAGTCAGATATCATGTTCGCCACTAACGTTACTGGAATGCTGCATCTCGTAAGTCGGGAAGATCGACTTCAGTCCATTTGACCCGCACTAACGATCTTGTTGCCAGACCCAAATCCTTGTTCGTCGTAAGTGTATCTCACCTGTATGAAGGAGATCGCTACTTTGTTCACGAATCGGCCTTTCCCTCTCTTCACAGACTTCAAACGACGAAACTCCGGACATGTTATCCAACTCGGGTCTGTCGCAGGACGAGAAGGTTACGCTGGCGGTTCGATCTACTGCGCTACTGTGAGCATGATGATCGGCCATCAACCCTCGAACCATGTGCATCCAACTGACAAACTACATGGCAAACCCTAGAAACACGCTCTGCACGGGTTCACCGTCGCCTTGATGAAGGAGTTGGTCAACACTCCCATTAGGGTGACGGAGATTCAGCCTGGTAAGTGTTCCATCAACATAATGGTCAGAAATATCCCATGCTGACCAATTAAACGTGCGCTTCGTCAGGTATGGTTGAGACCTGTGAGATGTGATTCTCTCACCTTTGGCTATGCCCATCGCACTGACGCTAGCCTTCCCCATATAGCCTTCTCAGTCACCCGCTTCCGAGGCGATGAGAGTGCTGCCAAAGAGGTCTACAAGGGTCTTCAACCTCTCCTCGCGGAGGATATCGCGGAAGACATCGTGTTCGCCGCTAGCAGGAAGCCACACATGTGAGTGTTTTTTTTTTTTGCCTCCTTGATGGAAAGGTGATAAACCGATGCTGATGGAACCGTGTGGGTGGAAAGCAATATGGCTGAGGTCTTCGTCATGCCTGTCAACCAAGCTGGTGCTAACATCGCTTACAAGGCCACGTAAGAGACCGACAAGACGCGGAATGGAATATATCAGGTGTGATGTTGGAATGTAAAGAGTTGACTATGCATCAATGCTTTGAGTAAATCCGCCGTCGTACAATGTCACCCCTGCCCGATACCCAAAAACAAAAGACAAAAATTAACCGTCTATAGCGGTCTTGTGACCCTCCCAATCTAATCAGCAATCTCCCTTACAGGCCTCAATGAGCCAATCCAATCACGCTCGCAATCAACACAGCGATCACCGACAATGGCACTGAGAGGCGCAATGTGAAATCCGCAGCTGATGTTGATGTTGAGGCTTGAGATGAAGAGAAGAGGACCATATCTTTATAGTACGTCGATTGGTTCGTTCCCGGCGCCCATGTAGGGTCGTCTCCTCCGAAGAATGTACTGTTATAGCCAATGCCATTCAGCTGCAATTGAGGGGGAGGCATTTTAAAAAGGTGGTGGTAGCTAACTCACGAGAAGAAAATCCCTCCGATCCCGCTTAACGAGTCGGCACTCCGCAATTCTACATTGGTAAATTTGAAAGCCTGCACCCCGTTATACCAGAGCTGGATGATGCCGTTGTTGGTAGTTGAAGGATTATTAAGAGCAACGTAAAGGGTGACTTGATTCCATCTGCAATATCCAACAACATCATGTCAGTAAGTTAGATCATCAGACGAAATGGTTGTTGAACAACGATGTTGGTCATAAGTAACTCACGCTCCAGCTAGGAATGAGAATTCTCCCCGACCGAAGCTGGTTCCAAAGTCCGAGTTACAAATAACGTTGGTCTCGCTGCACAATTTGGATGAGGTTGGGACGTATGCATAGACTGATGATAGAGTTGAAAAGATCCCACAACATCAGAATCGTCATCTGGTTCTTCATCAATCGCTACTTCAGCACAACCTACCTTCGCCTGCACCACTCGTCCTCCACATCAATCTCGTTGAGAAACAAGTCGTACCATCTGCCTGACTTCCACCTGAACACCCAGATGTCGATGACCCACCACGAAGACCGGGAAGTTTGCCTCCTTGTACCCAAGAGAAGTTGCTGGGGAAGTAGACGGAGTATGAAAGGAGTGCTGACGCGCCACCTTGGGATGAGTTTGATGAGGTTGTATCGAGAGGTTGTGCCTGCGGTTTCATACGAGGGTTTAGAGGTTCAGTTCGATGGAGGGATTTCGCTGCATTCAGTGACCTCACGTAGAATTGAGTACCACCTGTTACATTACTAGAGCTGTGACTGTAAGTACCAGCTGGATAAAACACTTGAAGCACGCTCCCGTCTGTTGTTGCATTCGATGGATCTGGTACGAAACTCAGATCTGATGCTCCAAAGGTGATCTTGTTATAGGAGAGAGCCCAATTGTTGACCATATAGGATTGTGTATCGGCTGAAGATGCTGTTTGGATTGGAAGTGCCAAGGATGCTGAGGCCGTCATGGAATACGAGGAAGCTATTGATGCGACGTATGAAGGTATCGAAGCGGTGTAGGATGTCAGAGAGGTGGAGCTAGTGGTGGTTTGGCTGGTGGTAGTGGTTGTTGACACCTTAGAGGACGTCGACGTCGAAGTCGAAGTCTTAATTGCTTTCGAGGTGGACAAGCTGGCGGTGGAGAGGGAGGAGGTAATGGTAGCTCCTGATACATATGGAAGTAGAAGAAGGACAGCCAGAGGTGGTAGAGTGAGTTGGACCAGCATGTTGAAAATGCAGGAAGCTGGTGAGATGTTGTGATGTTGATTGCACGGATGCGGTGACCTGAATTGTTGTTGATTGAAGCGACCTAGCCTTCGTCGTCGTTCTTGGCGAAAACTCGGTGGAACTTTTGGACTGCTCGGGTGAAGAAATTGCAGTCACTGCTCTTCCGAGGTACGGATGAAAGTGCCAGATGAAGGTTCTGGGTGCTGTCGGTCGACGTCGCTCCCGACTTTGGATATCCCAAATGATATATCGCACAGCACAGTAGTAATTAGTAACACAAGTGCGTCGACACAAGTAGTAACTCGTCGCGAACAGGGACACAGCACAGGTCGAGGTAAGACAGACGGTCACCATCAGAGGCATTTCTCCCATGCCATCACTCCCATGCCATCACGCCTGCACGCCGTCATCAGTCGACTATCCACTCTTCCTACGCTCTTTCGTATCAGGGTACCACTCCCTCCTTCACCGCTCTCACTCCGCATCTTTCTACTCACGCCAGATCCGAAATTCGACTGGCGACAACTGCTCATTCAAAGACCGAGGCAACATCAGAAGAAAATGTTAGTAGTGATGGTGGTGGTCATCCCACGAACAAAAAGTCAACTGACGTACGCTACTCTTCTAGGCCGAAAGTCAAGTCAGGATATTATGCCGTCAAGAACGGAAAAGCACCAGGGATATATACAACGTGGTGAGTACACACCGCGAGCTCATCTCCGGCTTTCATGATCACCAACGGACGTCAGAGCAGGGATGAGTGCGAAGCGCAAGTCAAGGGGTTCCCAAAGTGGGTGATTGTAGGGATCTTGAGACTCAATCGTTGGCTAACGTTTCTTATCCTCTCAGAGCCGCATACAAAAAGTTCCCAACTCGTGTAGCTGCCGAAGATTACATGGGTGGATCTCGAGCGGTCACATCGACAGCTCAACCAGCGACGACCTTAATCAAGGATGATACTTCATCATCGATGACCACCAAGCCATTGTCGGACCTCTCACCCACCGCTATCTCCGCTCAATCATCCGGCTACACTGTCACTCCCGATTCCCACCTCGTAGTATGGACAGATGGTTCTGCGGTTGGTAATGGCAAAGTTGGAAGCGTAGGAGGGTTGGGTGTATACTGGGGGAGGGCCGGAAATGCTGCACAGAGGTAGGTTCGAAGGGGAGGAAGATATAGTGGATGGGGTCATTGACTGCTGATCTCTCCGATAGAAATCTGGCGGAAGCGTTACCAGGTCCTGTTCAGACAAACAATCGAGCGGAGTTACTTGTGAGTCTTTAGAAATGCCATCGGATGACCAGCTGAGTTGAAATCTTCCTCAGGCCATCATCCGTGCCCTCGAGACCAATCCATATCCAGACCTTCCACTAGAGATCCGAACAGATTCAAAGTACAGTATCTCATGTGAGTGACGGCCTAAACCATCGGTCATCATCTTAATCGCTTTACTGACTCGAGATCATTCTAGGTCTCACTATCTACCTCCCTAGCTGGCTTCGTAACAACTTCCGAACAGCCACAGGTGAACCCGTCAAGAACCAAGATATGATCGTACACCTCATCGCTCTTCTCAATCGACGAGGTAGAGGACTTCAAGGGAACGGGTTGGTCAGATTCAAGCATGTTCGAGCGCACGTCGGAATTCAAGGCAATGAGGAAGCTGATGTGAGTAGTTTGGCGTGTAATTCTGATGGGAAGAGAGAACTGATGTGATGATGTGGTTTGGACGTTAAGCGACTGGCTAATGTTGGGTCGGCAATGCCTCGCGTTCCAGAACGGACGAATTGGTTGTCATTGATGGATGCAGAGAATGAAGCTGTAGCATACAAGACACGGCGCGGAAAGACGTTGAGTTCAGTAGAACCAGTGGATGTTGAAGTTGAGGTGATTGATTCACTTTTCGGGAATCGACGAGACTTCTATGCTGATATACTACTGGATGACAGGTTGATCCCTCATGGTTACTTGATGAGACGGAGATGCAGGAATTAGATCGAACGCAGGCCTTCTGATATGGACTTGATGATAAACTTGACGATCATGGTGATGATTGTACGACCTAACGAGATCTGACGATGTTTACGGTTGATGTTCTGCTTCCAAGTAATAATGACAATGTGGGAAGGAGTCTCACGAGGACGTCATCCCGGTGTTATGAGGTATACAAGCATTCGATAATGATGGACGGTTGCGTCACAGTGTGTAATACATACCGGACAATCCAAGACCGGGAGGGAGTCCGTGATTGGATGCTAATGCCTGTCGATGTAAGTCTACGCGACCTTTCAGTTGGTCTCCACACAAAACCACAACAACTTCAACGAAAGGTCCAATCGGCACGTATCAAATTGAAGCCAGAAAAGCAGCCTATTTTTTGGAAGGCCGCTGAGCATGCTCGTAACTATGCAATCCGTAATGAGTCCTGAAGGAGAGTCTGCCTTCATCCCCTGATGACCCGCTCCCTTTCATTGTCGGCCCTCCTCTCAACTTGCACCTTCAGACTCTCCATCTTCTTCTCCACCCCTTCCAGCTGACTCTCCAAGTCCTTGAACGACTGCTTCTTCTCACCTCCAAACGATGCAGTCAAGTTGGCCCATATACTGCTCCGTGGAGGTGTCTCCTTGGCAGGTTCCGGAGAAAGATCACTTAATATGTCCTCTCGCTGCCGTGTGAGAATTGAGAGGTACTCTTCATCCGAAACCTTGCGGACTGGAGAAACGTATGTCAAGAAATCCATTATTCGGGTAGGGAGTGATTTCTTCCCTGATTGTATAGCTTCCTCGGCTTGAATGTTTTCAACTTCTTCCGAACGTGAGTTGTTGAATGTGGGTATGAAGGAGGAGGAGGGTTGCGTTCCCAGACCACTGCCGGTGGGATCGGAGGTGGATCGTGTACGACTTCGTGATGCCAACAGCTCAAGTCGAGCGATACGTACTGAGTTCGTGATATACTGCAGGGATGTAGTTATGAGTGCCGAGGTGAAGGCTGCTTTGGGAAGCGTTTTAAATCCTCCTGTGGCGACATACCAGATGTGTTAGAGTTCATGTTGTAAAAGCAGAGGAACCTCCATCTATCTACTCACTGGCAAACCCACTGATAGCTCCACCAGCTAGACCTCCGGCGGCAGCACTATCTATAAGTCGATTATTCCGCATCATGCTTAGATGGTCGACGTCGGTATCTTCTCCTTTTAGAATGGCAAGCCGGTAGGCATACGATGGAGAGGACTGAGACAGAGCGGTGATGAGTATGGGTGAGACGACATATTCTCGGATACCTGGTAATTCGAGAACTGGACCGTCAGCGCATAGCCGGTATGGATCTCGGTCTGGACTCACCAAAAAAGGAAAGACCGAGTATGGAACCATTCAGTCCCATGTTGATTGCAATAGCATAAGGATTGAGGGATTGCAAAACGCCGTATGTCGCTCCAATCGCTGTGCCTGTTACACCGAGCGTCACCATACCCTTGACCACCAAGAATGGTGAGTCTGGATCGAAGACGTCCATGGTTTGTGGTGGATGTCAAAATAGATGAAGCTCGACCACAGGTTGCTCATGCTCACCAGGCCAACCAGGCACTACCTAACTGAAATATCTTCAACCACGGTGCGCGTTTTACTCAGCTCAACTTGGCCAACTCCCGCCTACTCATTCGTCAACACATCCTTCGTCCACCCTTTACAGCACCTCGCCCTCCTTCACCAACATCATGTATTCCTCCCTGCAGCGTCTCCAGAACGTCTCCTCACTAGCGACCTCCTTCGTTCTCGCTCTCCTCTTCGGCATATCCATCACCAGCTGGTTGTTCATGCCGCAGGTGGATATGGGAAGCATCGACGTTGTCAAGTTGGATATGTGCGTGCTGCCGTCATTGACGACAGGTCAACAAGAGTGCTCATCCTCGTCCTCTTTTGTTCACGTTGTAGCGTACCCGGTACGGGATACCAGTCGAACCAGGAGTTTGCGCTGCTACGATTCGACTTGCAAGCCGGTGCGTTGGAAGCTGAGGGTTTACTCTCGCCTACCTCTACTTGGCTAATATATTCGACTATTACCTGAAGATCTATCTCCTCTCTTCAAATCATGGAATACCAAACAGGTGTACGCATCCATCACCGCGGATTACAACAACACCAGAGCCGGCGTGAGTGAACTCCCATCTTTCCTCGTTCAACCCCACGCTGACGAGCACTCCCTCTCCAACCTTTCGCGCCAACTTCTCCACGACAGACCACCGACTCCATCGTCGTCTGGGATCGTATCATTACGCGAAAGAAACCTAGAGATGCCAAGCTGAGCATTAAAGGAGGTCGAGCAAAGAACAGCTGGAAAGGTCCAGCAGGGACATTCAAGTTTGTCTGCTGGCAATATTTCCTCCTCGGGGCATCCACGCTGACTTCCACCCCCGTCTCCCCTTCAGAAACATCCCATCCGCTGCTCTCAACCTTCGGTACGACGTGATGCCATACGTAGGCACTCTGACACCCGGGATCGCCGCTCGCGCACGGAATCCAGCGTACAAGAAGGGATCGGATGTCCCGGAGTTCGAGTTTACGTTGCCGAAGATGAGGGTGGGAGGTCTCAAGTAGAGGTTGTATTTAGATTATGATGATTTGTTTGCGGAGATTGAACGAGGTTGCAGAGCTGGCGTTATGACAGAGTCACCATGCTGGAGGGTGATCTCCTGTCTCATCCGAGTGGCAGCAGCATAGAGGCGTTCGGAGAGCCCCCCCCCCCCGGGTCTTCCTAAGAGTTGCAATAGCATATAATGACCACCTGGGATGGTCATGTCGTCGACTCTGTCATCTCTCTCGGAGCGAGGATCGCGGAGAAAGCGTTATCCAAGTCGCAGACTGCCGGCGGAGGATGGTTGCTTCAGTTGGAACTTGAGCGCAGGCTCAGTACATGGCTGACCAGATGGCCTATCAACTGTGAACGACCAGATTGCCTATGCATGTTATGATTGATTGCATGTTGGGGGCGATTACATGTTGAAATGCTGCTTGTCTGATGATCTACTGTGACAAGATTGTGTGTGCTGACCGTCCTTAATGAATTGCTCCCCCTCGATCACTCGTCCAATAAGAACTTCCATAGCGCCTCTGGACGCTTGTAATCGTGATGCACGACGCTGACCAGCCATCCCTTCTCCGCAACACCTTCCAATAGCTTTCTGCTCGCGCTTCGTTGAGGGTACAAGCGACTCCATTCGGTCCAAATCTCAAACGCCTCCTCTTTCCATGCGAGGAAGGAAACCTGCTCGATGATAGTGGACTGTACGATCTCTTGGCCAGGAAAGACAGCCCAAGTGACGGCGTTGACGTCGGACTCTTGCATGTTGGTGATGAAGTCGTCCTGAGGATCGGTATATGCAAATCAGCTGGACGGTGGGAAGGCGATCGTTACCCCTCGCTTACCTTCCTGTTTCCCGCGTAGAAGCTGACCCAACCCTTGCCTTTCTTCTCCACGTTCTTCTTGATCGCCTGGACGTCCTCTTCGCTCTCCACGAAGAATTCCACGAACGCCTTTTGGAATACCCAACCACCCTTCGGACCCCAACCATGGACGGGATCTTCAGAGCGTGCGCCATCCACGGCAGGCTGAGAACCCACGGTCCACCAACGTTTGGTAGGAGAGTTGAGAGCGATGAGGTGTGGGAGGATGAGAGATGACTCGGACGAGATGGGCATGTCACAGAACGGCGTGGTGGGTGTTGATGATGAGGAGCGGAGGTACGAGCAGAACAAGTTGGAGAGATCGTTGGCGTCCACCGGTGCTCCCCAGTCCTTGAGCGCTTGAGCGGGCTGCGAATGTCTCATCATCAGCAGCCGTTTTATCCGACCAAGTCGCCTTGAACGTACAGTTATCTTCAACCCACTACCCCAACCATCAATCTCACCATACGCAGGACTTCTAACATCGGTAAATCTTCCATTCGGGTACTCGTCCCACGAGTCCTCAGCCCCACCACTCGTATTCACTCCCGTTGGAGCACCGGTATTGATACCACCCGGCGCCGGTGCATTATCGATGGTAGACTGCGCAGTCCCATCGTTCACTGGCTTGGGTGGTCGTTCTCCTTGTAAAGTCGAACGGCGACGCTGCTCCTGATGATGCTGGAACTCCATCTTCGCCAACATAGACGCCTCGGAAGGAGAGATCGAAAGAAGAGTTCCCTGTGGATGGGAAGGAGAAGTCGAGATTACGTGATGCCCAGACGGTACATCCGCGTCAGGTTCGATGAGGCGATTGCGTTGAGAGACGGGTTGTGTGTTGGGTAATACAGGGCCTTGCGCTGGTCTTGAAGCTGACAACAGACTTTGGCCGCCGTTGACTTTACTCCTTCCGGTCGTCGTCCATCCCATGTTTTCCAGTACCATCCTCACAGATTTCTCCAGATTCAATGTGCAGAAGTGTACTCCAGGCACGTTGATGGCTTTGGGAGATGCTATGATCGTTTTAACCATCTCTGTTGCCAGGTTGATTCCGTAGTATTTGACAGCTGCATCGTCCGCCTGGAAAGCACACGGTCAGGATCGGCGGAGGGCGGCATCGTCGCCGACTCACCTTGATCTTTTCGAGATCATCGATCAATCGGTCCGGAACTGGACATCTACACAGATTCGTCAACCGTCTAAAAGATGCGTAATTTTGAATCGGCATGATACCCGGGATGATGGGTACATTAACGCCTGTAATCACATGGTTAATCAAGCCGTGTTTCCAACGAATTGGAGAGGTGAACCCTTTCTCACCAGCGCTTCGTACATCCCCTACCCAGTCCAGAAAACCATCAACGTCATAGAACAACTGGGTGATGATAAAATCCGCTCCGGCGTTCACTTTTGCACAGAGGAATTGGATGTCCGCTTGAGGTGATGGAGAGTCAGGGTGAGGAGTTGGGTATCCTGAGATGGCAAGGCGAGATGTCAGTTGTGTCCGTGGTCTCGTGCCATCCATCTGAACACTCACCGGCTACACCGACACAAAACCAATCCCCATATTGCTCGCGAATATACCTGACCAAATGCTCAGCATATTCGAACTCCTGCTCATCGTCCTCTTCTTCTGCATCTGCAGAGGCCGTATCGGCGTATTCTCCCTTACGAGGTGGATCTGTGGGTGACGGTGATAAGCTTAGCGATGGTGGAGCCAGAGGAAGGGCAGAACTCACCACCGCGTAGAGCGAGGACGTTTTGGATGCCTAAATCTCTGCATTTCTGTATATCCAAGCGAGAGTATGAGTGATTTGTTGCAGATTCTGACCATTCCTTCCATTGCTCCTTACCTTCAACGCCTCATCCACCATATTCTTCTTCATATTTGTACAAGTCAAATGCAGTATCACCTCCACTTTGTCTCGTCTTCCGTCCAACTGCATCTCCACGATTTCCTGTGCGAGCTCCAAGCTCCTGGCCGCTGTGGAGCCGCCTGCACCCCATGTCACGGATATCGCTAGCGGAGGACTGAGCGGAGGAGAGCACAATCGTTCGATTCGATCGATGAGGTTCTGGAGACCAGGCTGAGTTCGAGGAGGGAAGAACTCGTAGGTGTGAAACGGAGTAGATGGAGGGAGTGAGGATATGAGAGTAGTAAGTTTCATTGTGAGGATCGGAGGTGATGGTGATGGGAAGGAATGATGATGGTGATGGTGATGGTGACGGTTAATGGCTCTGATGTATGTATGAGGATGCGATACGGATCTTCGGGTCCGGCGTCAAACACGGACATGGTCGATCAGTCCGCGTCGGGTACATCACATCAATCATCTAGCTGATACCGAGTCCCTCATCTCGATTATCATCGTCTCTTCGACTCCCTTGGTCTTAGTCTAGGTGGGAGGCTTGCCTTCGCCGCGACTCGCTTTTGAGGCGGTGTCGAAGGTTGATGCTTGACCTTGCCAAGTGCCGCCGCGCCATTTTGCTGATACTGTAACGGTTCCCTCGGTTCCATTCTCTCCCACGGCTGTCTGATCTTCAGATCGAGACTGTGGTCTCTAGCAACCCTGTCCAACTCGCTCTCGTTCTCCTTGTCGCCGAAACGAAATACATCGAATATCGTTGTTCCATTTCGGTTCGAAGCAGCGACGCAGAGACCATCTTTGAAGTTAGCCTGCCAGAGACTGCTGACTCCAGTGATCAAGTCTCGAATGAATTCACCAGTCTGGGCATTCCAGAGCTTGAGACAGCCATCACTACCGCTGACGATCTTCGTTTCATCATGTTGAAAGCACGTAATCGCAGCCACATGTCCTCCGAGGCGATGTCTGAACGCACCCGTTTCTGCGTCCCAGACTCGGAGACTAGAGTCCGCTGCTGCTGATACGATGAGACTGGGAGAGACAGAAATCAGGCCGACGAGAGTGCTGTGTCCAGCCAGTGTATGCAAGCGCGTTCCGGTCTTGATATCCCAGAGGTGGATGACGCCGGATAGATCGCCAGAGATGCATCGGCCACGATAAAGATCGATCGCTATGCTGTAGACTGTCAAGGAGCAGAAAGTATCAGGTATTGACCATCCTGGTTGACAAAAGGGACAAAATCACCCACTTTTGGCATCGTGACCTTGAAGAACATGCAAGCAAGCCCCCGTGATGAGGTCCCAGAGCCGAACGGTGTTGTCATATGACCCTGATGCGCAGATACGACCGTGTGTAGCGATGGCGCGGACGGGTTGGGTGTGACCTTCGAGGCACATGAGATGGAAAGGATTGTCCTGATCGGTGTGGAAGGTCAGGACAGAGGACAGAGTAGATGGATCGTCGACCACTCACACTAGGATTGACCTTGGCCATTGCTTTTCCCGCGAGCTCTCCCTTCCTCGGCAACTTCCACACCCTCAAAGTATGATCTCTCGATCCGGTAACAAACAGCGGATAAGGCGGCTGCCATTCTCCTGTTGCTTCATCCAGCACAGGCTCGACAATCTGCAAACACCTAACCGTACTCGTGTGACCCAAGAAAACATGTTTCTGCTTCTTTGTCTCCAAATCCCATATCCTCACTGTCCTATCCGTCGATCCGGTGACCAACACGTCCCCACGATACTGCAACGCCCACACGCCTCCTTCGTGTCCATCCAATCGAGTCAAGCCTCCATCGAGCGTGTATATATTGAGGGAATGATCGTCAGAACTGCAGACGATACGATCTTCGTCGAACTGCAGGCAAGTGATGACGTTTGTCCCTAGACCGGCGAACTGAGTGTGCGAGACAATCTCCGAATCGAACCATGCTTTGCGATCTGTGTACCGTTGTTTGTAGAGAGTCTTGAGTGGAACCGATCGCTCGGAAAGAGTTGATGTCGGTTGACTAGCAGGGATGTTCGACTCCAGATCATCTGTTGAATTTTTCATCTCGATGTCTGAAGAAGTATCATCGATATCTCCAATCGATTCTCCATTCCTGTCACTATCATCATTGAAGTTCCATCTCTGCTGAATCATCATTTCTTCGTATTCTTCATCCATGCCGTTCCATAAACCATCATCGATCATATTATCCTTCCACGCCTTCCTATCGCCGTCAATCACTCGCTTCCAAGTGCGGCAGACTTTTGATGCAGCCACGGCATCCGGTCGTGCTAGATGCGATATGATTTGGCTAGCGACTTCGCGCGGTAAAGCACCGACGAAGTCTCGTTTGGTGGCTGGAAGAAGGAACTCGGAAATGACATGGATGCTAGGTTGTCGCACTCTCCTCATGAGTTGAACGAGGACGTGTTGCTGGAGTTTGTCCGGAAGAGCATCAAAAGAACCGACTACATCTGGGAGGGAGCAGAGCGTCGCCAACGCTCTACCACCTTGCTGCTGAGCGGATGCTCCTTGACCTTCCAAATCCGCAGCCCCAGCGTCTTGACCATCTAGAAAAGGCCAGACACCGCTGGCTTCCTCGGGAGTGGTGTCTGGTGAAACTATCGCCACTTCGGGTTCTTCTCGAGCTCGCTTTCGAGGTGGAGAGGATTGAGGGGGAGCGAGCAGGTGGAAATGACGATTGGTGGGGTTGGCAAGATTACCTTCTTTTTTCTTGTCTTCACCGATACGAGCGCGGTACACTCCGCCCTTCCTTCCGAGAGGCGTCGAGGAGCTTTCTGCGTTATTTGATGGATGACTGAGTTGAGATACGGCGTCGGCTGCAGAAAGTCGGTTCATGCGTTTAAAGCCTTGCTCTTCCTCTTCTAGCTTCCTCCACCCTGCACCAGCGACTAGATTCCGAGCAGCCTCCTCTTCCTCGTCTATGTCGCTCTCGCTGATGGTCATTCGCTGGCCATTCAGAGTCAGTGCGTATGAGCGCAGCGCGTCTGGTATCGGCTGTGCAGCGAGTGGGTAAGTCGAGGTAGGGAGGTTAGAGATAGGCAGGGGAGGGAGCATGGTAGGAATGATGAGGGGTGGATATATAGTACGAGTGCGGGTAACATGCGTAACTCTGCAATCAAGGAGGAGGTCATAATGATCAGGGACGGTGACTTTCTCAACGCGGTGGAGGTGATCTCACACGGTCTCTACCACCACATCATCCATTTGCAAAAGCATATTAGCTCCTCCTGCCGCTCCGATTTCTGATGATGTCGAATGTGGTTGTTCTGCCATCCTCTCCGATAGGAGGTGTGTGGAAGGCTCAAGCGCACATCTTTGATTGTGAAATGTATTGGACATTATGATACGAAGTAGGTTGCGAGATGATCAAGACGCGTACTTGAAGGTACGGGAGTGGTCTTGTGTGATGGTATCGAGTTACTACTGTGCAGAGCCGGTTGCGGACGTTGCTGTATGATGTTGCGAATACAGGTCGCCTGTCATTCAGCTTTGCATCAGCTCCTTTGTCGTGGTACGGACGGACTTGCCGGTTTGCGATCAAAAACTTGAGCGCACCACGAAGGGTATCGTAGGAGGAGAAGGTGCCGTGCTGCTCAAAGACTTGGGAGATCCATGAGGAATGACCTCCTGACGTCGATGAACGTATACAGTTCATGTATACGTTCAGCGACTAATGAATGCTGAAATGATAATAAGTAATCTGACTTTACTTCGCGTTGTACGCGTCATCAAGCTTATTCCGACTGAGTGGCAAATGACTGCACTGAACAAACTCGAGCTTCACCTCCCTCAACTGCTGGCTGCCTTTGCCTGTCGAACATACCTCCCCGGGCATGCACTGCTTTCGGTTGGGTGGAGTGAGTGACCCAAAAGGGTGTGTATGACCAGTGGGGAGACCAAAGGCATGCGAACAGGTCATGCGCGAAGCCTCCACTCGAGCAGAGGGCTCCTCAATTTGCGACAACCTGAAAGCTTGGCGTAGTGTTGTTGCATGTCTGAGCACCTACTTTCGCCTACAATCTCATATTCTCGTTATAGAGAGACATCATCAACCTCCCCTGGATCCACAGGATAAGTATGTCGATCATTCTCCACCATATGCCCCACCTCGCACATCTTTCCACATCTCCTTACCTCCCCCAACCTCCCTGCCCCGAAAAAAGATCACCAGGAGCCAATCTCCTTTCCAGTCCTTTCGACATCAGGATGTATCTGCGGATCATTCCACTGTGTCTATGCTGCCCTTTCAACTTTACACGGGGCTCCGTTGTCTCCCTGCGGAGACCCACGATTTGCATTGCAATTTGCGCCTGGGATTTGTCCTGTGGTGAGGGGTAACCAGATGGATCTAGCAGGCAGATCATGGAGGGTATATAAGGCGTCGTCTATACCACTGCTTCCTTCTCCAACATCAATTCCATCCTTGAGCGAGACTGGTTCTAGCCAAGTTATCATTAGTTCTGGTAACTATTCACACAGCCTTACCATCTCTCGTCGTCATTGTCTTTACAACTCCTTTGTTGTCCAGATAAAACTACTCCGCCCGGATAGCCTCTTAAAAGTATAACCCTACGACGAAGCAAACACGCACAGCCCGAGGAGCTCCTACTTTACGGTCCCCGCGTCTAGTCCTCCCAGCGTAAAAGAATAAGTCATGCCGCCTACTATGTCGAACACATCTACTTCGGGCCCAGCGCAATCTCGTTCGAGTTCTCCCCCGAGGCGACCCACATCACGCGCAGCTTCCAAACGACGAGCATCCTTCTTCGTGGGCGACGAGGACAGTGATGGATATCTCACCCCTCCTCCAAATCAAACCGACTTCAAAAACGTCCTGCCACCCGTCAACTCAGGAAACATCTCGCCTGTGGATAGCGTCACTTCTTTGCGCACCATCTCACACCGGAACGAGACTGGGTCTAAAGTACCGACGAGATTGCCACCAACACCACAATCGGGCAAGGCAACGATCAGTAGAAGTAAAGCATCTAGGAATCTAGTAAAGCTGTGCGAGGAGCTCCGATGTCTGGGTAGGTGTGATCACGAGAAGCGATGATAAGGTCAGTCGAGGTATGTGAAGTGGCGATTGCATTCCCGCTGACCAGTGCCTCATTTCCGTTATTCCAAAGGACAGCTCCTTCATTGTAAAAGTAGTAGTGTTATACACGGATTTGCAACCAACATTGTAGCTGTTACAACTTGCATGTGCCATTATCGCCGTTTCGAAGCCTCAACTGACAGAATCCAATACAGCGCATCACGGTCACCATGGCAGCCCCATCCGTTCAGATGACGACCGACCCATCGGCGCCCTCTTCTTCTTCTAACTCGTCCCCGTCATTTGCGCTCGAGTTTTCATCGGGCAATCCATACTCGCGAGACTCCGTCGGCGTGTCGTGAATCCTAGAGTTTGGTGCTGAGGCTCCCATGATTATTTGGTATAACTGGCACCAACAACACCACGCAATCGATGCCAAGCCCGAAGGGAATGACACAAGTCGATTGCGCACAGGAAAATCTTCAGCCACCGACGCCAGAATTTGTCGGTTGGTTCCCAGTCGTACATCTCGTAAGGATCGCCGAAGATTCTGCAAAGATGGCGTGCTGATGAGTGTCCTCGTTACGAGATGGACAAGAATAATAGCACTCACGTCGCTTCCTCAAGCAAATCAGCAATAAAGGCTGTGGCAAAGTCGCAGCGGATTCAATAACTGACCTCTGCATCGAGATGAAATCCGCAGGAGGCTCACCATCCGGGTCAAAATCCGGTCCACCTCTGACCAGGATGTTTATGAGAATGAGGCCTGCTGGAATGAGCTCCAGTCGCGGACCCCTCGACCTCCTTGGATGCTGAAGGAAGCTCCGACAAACGCATTGTTGTCATAATACTGCTTTGGAATGTGGCTTAGCGGCGATATAGATAAGAGGTCGGAAGAGAACGAATGCGCTGAGCAGGTTTGTACCGGGTTCGCCAGGGAGGAGAGGGGTTGCCATCAACTGGTTACAGTCCGGTGACGCCGGATGCGCAGCCCTTCGGTGCAGCCTCTGGACGAAGGACCGGGAACAGCAGTCGGCTCCGGGTCGCAGCTGGATAAGCTGGCGGGCGATGCACACCGTCTGAGAAAGATTTCATGCATCACTGAGATACAGCTGAGCAAGAGGTAGAGCCGTTGAAAGGCATAGCACTGAGCAGAGCTCGTTTGACGACAGAGGGGCGGGAGGGGGGGGGCTGAAATCGGGTTCGCAGATTCGGGCGTTCCTAGGTATATCGTGGGATTGCTGAACGGGATATCCGTGGAGGCACTGATCTTGAATGAAGTCGGTATTGGGTGACACGCCCAAGTCGAAGCCGAAACCTTGGGAAAGGGAAACTGGATCAGAGCTGCCTTCGATGACTACCCGAATCATATAGGATGCTTTCGCATCGCTGACGGTCCAAGTCGAAAGCCCAGTTCTGGTGAGCCCTCCCATCCAACGATCGTCGCCCGCCATTTGCAAAGTCAGTTCCGTCACTCCATCATCACCTGCCCGCCCCACCCTCGTCATTCTTGTTTCTCTGATGGCACCGTCTCCGAATTCTCGTCTTTCGTCACCGGAAAGTGCAAGTCGTCGTTCCTGGTGAAAATGAGGATATCCGTGAGCTGTGGGCTTACATGTTCCGCCAAGGGAAGACGCGTACTCCAGTGAGTTCAAGCCAGAAAACTCGTTGTCCATACCAGTGACATCCATATCATCCTCGCGGAGCCCATGCAACTCCTTTATCTTCTTACGAATATCTACCGCTTCCGTCCATTTACCTTCACCCGTCAAGACCGATTCAAGATGCATAATCCAACCTTTGAATGCGGTAAGCTGACGTTTCGCTTCGAGCCGCTCACGCGCACGATCCGACTTTGTGACGGCCAATGACTGCGTGAGCTCTTTGATCTGGTCTCGTTGATTCCTTGCCATCTCTTGTAGCATCTCAAGCTCGGTGGCGCGTCGATTCCGTAACCGAGCTTGCTTTTCTCGATTTTTTTGTCGCTTGATGTCTTCCTTGGTGCGCTCGGCATCCATTGGACTCTCGCCAGCGTGTCCAGCGCTCTGTCCGCTGCTCTCCATCGACAAGGCCGCATCCAACTTGCTGATCTTGCGGCGTTTGGAAGCGGGTGCACCGATTTCCATGTCGACGTGATTGCTACCCTCTCCGTCGGATGATCCGAGGTCCGCACTATCATCTCTGCTATCTCCTCTGACATCGCTCGTGGACACACCCCAGCCTCTGGCTCCATTCTTTCGACTTCTTGTAGAGAGAGAGCTGCCGAGAGCGCCAGCCTCGTCCAAAAGCGACCGCGAGATTGCGGATCGTCCAGCCTTGCCACGAGTGGACGTGGTTGCTTTGGATGGTTTTGCATTATCCCGCTCCATGGAAGCTGCCGCCGCTGCCAACGAATGGAGATCCGCACCAACCCCAACAGGAAGAACGCCACTATCGAATCCTTCTCCGATCCATCCGTCCAGATGGTCTCGCCTGGGAGATCTCGATCGTGATCGTGACGAAGCAACGGAAGAGGATCGCTTTACCCCAGCCAGGGTCTCACCGGGATAAACAGGGGTCCGGGATGAAGACTGAGCGTACGCTGAATGACGAGAACCAGCCGGTTCCGGAGGATGAAGGTATACTGCGGCGCTGTATCCGACGTACCCATCCACTCCTTCATTCGAATTTGCGATCCCATTCGCAGCAGTCCCATCCGCTGCGGGTTGCGGAGCAAATCCGAGCTCAGTCATCAACCTCGGATCGAGTGGTGGGTCGGCGTTACCCCTCTCTGCGGACATTCCACTTGCGGGTAAGTAAGCCACCCCTTGTATTTGCTGATATCGATCCCCACTCGCGAAAGGAAGGTAACCCGACCCAGAAGCTACACCAGGAGCTCGAGAGGATGTAGGTGGGTGTTGGAATGCAGGTCGACCGATGGGTGGGATAGACCATGGTGCAGGATCCGCGGAATCAGCAGATGGCTGGGAAGAAGCGCCGTTGGCAGCCATAACAGCTCGGAAAGTGGCGTCAAGACTGGGATCCATGACGGAGATGATGGATGGAGTGAGTTGAGGAAGAGATGCGGACTACATGAAAGAGAAAAAAAAGACAATTAAGTTGTATCAGTAAGATCAGCAATTAAAAAGAAACAACGTGATGTCGAAGAAGAGGAAAAACGGGACACGAGAAGAGAATACTAGCCCACAAGTCATGCGCTGAAAGCCTTGTCCTATCCGAATCTCACAATCACACGAACGAGGCGTAGAATAAAGAGCAGGAGAAGGATACCGAGAATAGAGCAGAAAAGCAATCACACATGATAGCTAGGCGACCGCGCGGCTATCAAGACTCGATCCGTTAAGCATGGAAAACATCACAGCATCCACAGCACGAGTCGAATGGACTCGACTATGATGCACACCATCTCTATTGAGCTCTCTCATAGACCATCCACTTGCAGATGCGTTTTCCGACCCTATGGCTTGTTCCTACTAATTCACAAAGCGACACTGAAGATGAAGTGGAGGAAGATACTACATTCGAATGATGTATCACTGGAATTGGTGTGACACTGGGGTTCCGTCATCGGGAACCGCGAAATGAGACATCCTTCCCAAACATGACCTATCACTCCAGATTTAAGTGAAAATCCAGCATGGATGTCCCACACCCCCACCCCTCTTGATCATCACCGACACGCAACACCAAACCCTAAGCATGAAAGGACAGAATATACTCACATTCGACAAAGAGCAGTCACCTATTGCTGTCAAGACGAGTTGTTGAGAGGACACGAAGATACCGTCGGCGGCGGAGAACCGTGTTTGGACGGGAAGACGGGTTTGATGATGGGGTTTTTGTCGAGTGACAAGATCAACATATATCTAAGGTATCAGATGATCATGTTGGGGCGAGTAGTGGAAGGAGAGACGTCGGAAATGTTTTGGGTCGTAAGCCGACGAGGTAAGAAGAGGAGTGAGTCGACGGGAGTACAGAATAGGGGAAAACAAACAGCGCGACGGAGGGAATGGAGTGGATGTGATTGTTTGGGTGAGGATGTGAATTGAGGAATATGACATGGAAGGAAGAGAAAGAAGAAACCAACGGAGTGATGAGTCGTTGATGACCAATCAGAATATGGAGACTGAGTACTGACCTAGTTGCAAGCCGAACAAGAAAGCGTAAAACAAAACAGATTTTCCCGGTTGGTGAGTCGTCGTTTCGAGATGAATTGTTTGGTTTGTTTTTCTATGCTCGAAGGCGGTGAGCGTGGATCAGAGAAAGCGTCATGGATGTGGGATGACGGGTAGTGATACTCACGACGAAAGCACTGTGAGTCAACGTGGTGTGCCGCTGACGATGCTGCGAAGACGGGAGGAAGGTGGATGTGAGGAATACACACTGATGCGACGGGTGGTGACAACCTGATTGAAGCGAAAGAGGGCGAAAGGGACAGGGCAGTCACTTTTCCCTGGTTATTGACCACTCGAGAGTTTACGGGCGGGAACGATTTTTCAAACGGACAAAATAAATCACACGGTGGGACGGTCGCTACTTTCTACTCTCCCGACCGCGCACCTTCCACAGTCCCTCGAGCCCATTTCCGAATCACTCCTCTCCCTTCTTCGTGCATCGGGAACTGTTTGGCATCTCTGTGGTTGAAAGAACAGAGAGAAAGTAGCTTTCTCAACGTCAGCTGCGTTCTCAATTCCCTATCTAACGGAACACATCGCCGATAAATCACCTACCGGACAATGATCACAGCATGACTGTTGTGTGATTTCGGGAACCAGGCGATGTATTTATGTAGTTTCTTCTTGTCCAGATACGTGTTGAGATTATGAGCCATCCTTTGTTGAGCAGGCGAAAGATTCAATCGGATCTTGGACTTTTTCCGATCCGAGGTAAAATTCGCTTCCTCATCATCAAAGACATCTTCCATCCTCTCCGGACTTCTCGATCTGGACATCACTAGACCTTCCACTTCCACGCTATCGCTCCTACTCGTCATCCCGCTCCTATCTCCATCAATCCCACCATTCTCAGCGACGTCTACGATCCCACTTTCTAATTGCCGTTCAGCGCGGCGGATGAGCATACGAAGTTGGTCGATGGACATGCCAGCTGGGGAGAAGGGAGAGGGTGTGGAAGTGCCAGAAGTGGGTGAGAGTGTAGAGTTCATCGTGGAGGAGTTGGAGGTATCCGTAGATTTTGATGTTTGGGGGTGGACGTGGAGTTTGCGGAGAGCAGCGAGTCGTTTCCGACTGGAAGATAAGAGCATGGACGGAGGATCAGCGAATCATTTGACGACGGATCGGCAATTCTAACAACACTGAAACTCACGATCGACTCGAATCCAAAAGGAACCTCGATAGACTAACACCCGTGAAAGACACCCATAAACTTCTCATCTCCATACACTCAACTAACGCGCAACTCACATGAGCAAAACCATCACCGGCAACACGAAAGGCAATGCCAAATAAAACAACTGATCCCATTCGCGAGGCCCATCAGCGTCAAGTCCCAATCAAAGGTCATCCAAACTCACATAATTGAACGGCCACCTGAATTGCAAGAAGGGCGGCAATCTCGACGGTTTCGGTTTTCTCGTTTTCTCAATCTTCCTATCCTTCTTATGGCCCACCGATCTCCACTGATACCATTTCCTTCCTGCCTTGTGTGATAAGGAAGGAGAAGACGGTGGGATATTCGTCCATTTAATGACCAAGTGCGATGAATCCGTCTCCACTAGGAGTTCATCCTCGATGGTCGATGAAGACGTCGAGGTAGGGATGAATGGATCGTGTGCTGTGAAAGAAGCTGTCGGGTATGGTACTGTTCTATCTTGGATGCTGTTCGCGTATACATTGTAAATCGTCAGCAAAGGTTTTGACAAGGTGATGTGTACGATAACTAACCCATTTGCAAAGATATCGATTCTTTCAAAGCAGTTCATCGCTTGTACAAAGACCTCATCTGTCACACCATCCACAGAAACAAAAAAAAGTTAAAACAACCCGAATTCCCACCGACCTTTTCCATTTAACCGTTTCTAAACTCACTAGGATCACTCATCACCTCCAGAATCGGTCTTCCGTCCTCCACCTCATGATATCTATCGACGCAATACAGCTGCTCTCCTGTCCTACTAAGCAACTTACTCCCAAGGGTGTGGAAAAGGGAACCCCAGACCGAACCGGTGTAACGGGGGATGCCGAGATGGGGAGTGGCGATGGTTGAAAATGAAATGGGACGGTGGAGTGTGAAGAAGGAAGGGGAGCGGGAGTGTAGAAGACCGAGGAGGTAGCGAGCGACGACTGGAGGGTGTATATAGGGTTAGTAAGTGTGAGATTTATTACGCAAGGAGAGGCTGGGAATCACTCACGACCACCTAGAGAGTAACCGAGAACGGAGAATTGAGTCACTTTCCCACCTTCTTTCTCAATTTCTTCCACGAGAGTGTCGATCTTAGAGGTTCGAGTGGGGAGTGTTTACATATCAGGCCGATTGCAAAGGTTTGGAATCGCTCGGACGTACTTGATATCCAACACGACTGGAAAACACCTCAATCCCATCGTATGTCAAAGTACCCTCACTCCCACTCGCTACAAGTACCCGTAGCTCCGTATCGCATGATATATGAGCTGCAATGACTTCCTGACGACATGCTTCGAGGTGGGATGGAGAGCCTGCGAGGATGTGGATATGTGTGTCAAAATGGGCGAGGGGACAGGAACGTGTGTATGAGAGAGCAAAACGTACCCCAAAGACCGTGGATGAGGACGACGAGATGGATGGAGGACATGCCGAGGTAGGAATCAGAATGTTCAGGAGGGAGAAGTTAGTCGACCCGAATGGATTGGGTCTTGCTTGACTACTATCACCTCAAGCTGAGCTGTGTTGTGTTGTCACCCTCCAGATAAAATGAATTCTGCTACGATTCCCGAGTCCCTGGTCGGTGCGGTCGCCGGCACGGATCGAGGCGATGACGAATCACTCAGCCGCCAAAACCACGTGCCCCCCCCCCTTCACCGCCGGATCGTCGATGATCCGCGCCAACCTGAAACTCGACAGTAATGTGGTGACTAGAATGTTATCATATCCTCCTCCCTGACGAAGTATGCCACCGCCAACATCACCTCAAACGGCCATTGTTGCAGCTTCAGATGAATGCAGATCTACTATCCCATCTTCTCGACTCGCTACCATTGTTTTAGACCTCGTAGAATCCCCAGCGTTACGCGACGGCTTACGATTGATAGTCCTAGGTGGTATCTTGGAAGCAGCGAGACGAGCAGCGTCATTGATATTCAATGAGATATACTCTCGTATGTGAACTAACTCTCTCCTTACTTCCACATTATACCTCGTCTGAATCTCGTTTGACATTCCGCATCGAACAGGTCTGACCATCACAGCTCGCATCGAACAACATGACCCAGCGTACGATTGGTTGATGGCTTGGTTGAGCGAACCAGAACGTCAAATAACAGCTAGAAATTTCGAGGTAGATACTCGAAGTTCACAGAGAGAAACTCTCACAGGATGGACACCGGAGACTGGATTGATGTTGTTACCCAACTTCAGTAAGTTCTACGATCGAGACCTACTTGGCCATGGCCGTCGGGTCAGAGTCTGATCTGTGATACCTCTATGGCAAAATAGGACATATGAGGTGGATGACATTTCAAGGTACTCTCCTCCGAATCGTTCGAAATCAAAACAACGTTCTCCCTGGAAACCCATCCGAGAGCGTAACCATCACATCCTTTTCACGATCCCAATCTCTCACCCGCGCTCTCCTCATTTCTGCTCATCGATCCTACACGATACGCACTCAGGGTCGATTGTTGATTCATACCCCTATTAGAGGCTTGGGTGGATGGACGAGGGTTTCGGAAAGATTGCCTCGGAGTTTGGATAGTGTCATTTTGGAAAGAGGGGTGAAGGAGGGAGTAGTCAGGGATGTGGAGGGGTTCTTGGAGGATGAGGGTTGGTATGCGGAGAGGGGTGAGTGTGCAGTCGATATAAGAAGCTGGGCGAGAATTGGTTGAAATCTTGGATGAACTTTGGTATAGGCATTCCGCATCGAAGAGGTATGTTATGATCTTCTCAACGGACCTGAGTACGTTTCTGAAGGCTTCCATCCTCAGGTTACTTGCTCTACGGTGTACCAGGTTTGTTGTTCCTACTAGTCTTTCATCCATCCTCGCTTATGAATAAAACTGACCTTGCTTTCCCCTTTACAGGAAGCGGCAAAACATCCCTCATAACTGCAATAGCAGGAACCCTCCGTCTCAATCTTTACGTCATCTCCTTAGCTCAGAAAGGGTGAGTACGTTGGTGAGTAACCCCTTCCATTTCATTAGCTGACCCACCGATCAATGGAAGACTGGACGATTCGAATCTCAATAGTCTGGTTGGAAGTTGTCCTTCCAGATCGATCATTTTGATGGAAGACATGTACGTCATCTTTTCTCGGAATAAAATTGGGCAGGTTGGGTTGACGGATAGTTACCATCACAACAGAGATTGTGCCTTCACTAGCCGCTCTTCCCAAGAGCAAGATGATAAGCAGGCTCTCCAGGGGAACGGCATGGTGACCAGACCTGCGCTATCGGCGAGTGGAGTGACGCTTTCGGGGTTACGTGAGTGCAAATGAACAAATGTTAAAAGGTAGAAAGAGATGTGGCTGATTCCGAGGTGGTGGGAGATGATAGTCAATTGTCTGGATGGGGTTACGGCACAGGAGGGGAGCATCTTTTTTGCAACTACGTGAGTACGATGGACATCCTTTTGTGCAGCGTCTTAATTGAAGGACGGATTTATGACAGCAATCATGTCGAGCTCCTTGATCCGGCCTTGTCTAGACCAGGTAAGATGTAGTGATGACGCAGTGATACAGTTAGGATTTCTAACAACCCTCTTATTCTCTTATCATTACAGGTCGATTTGACGTCTGGCTTCAATTCCATAATGCTACGAAAACACAAGCTCGCGATCTCTTCTTGCACTTCTTCCCACCTCCTAAGCTACACGTGTCGACCTCAGATCAATCTCAGAAGACGGAAGACAAGAGCGAAATCACAGAAGAATTGGACCGTATCCAACTAGCTCAACAGTTCGCGGACTGTATCCCTGATGGTAGATACTCGGTGGCGGCTTTGCAGGGGTTTTTAATGGGTTACAAGGGACAGCCGGGAAAGGCGGTGGAGGTGTTTCCGACGTGGGTACCACCGACGAGCTCGGCGAGACCCAGTAGAAGTGCGACCCCGGCACTGGCCTGATGACGAGGTTTCGCTGGACCTCGGAACGGCAGGATGGTAGGGCGCTTAACAGGGTTGCAATAACGACATATCCTAATGCTGTACATGACGATATTCCATGTTGAAGAGATTCAGTGGTCAAAAGGGCTAGTTGTGAGCGGTACAGTGATTAGTATCTGATTTCCTAACCAGTGGACGAAGTTTGAACACATGCAAGGAGTTGGGATGAGGGTTTCGGACATTCACCTGAAGTCCGTCTTACTTTCATCTCGGCTGACTAATCCCGACTGGCCAAACCAAAGCAACCCCGGATTGGACGCGCTCAACGTCGACATCACCCAGATACTGATTCAACTTCTTTCTACCTTGGTCGACGACATCCACATCACCTCACACTCCATCATCCGATCTAACTCACTGTCCAGGCGTTGTTGATATCGGAACACTAATCATCCGTCCTGCTACTCAACTTTGGCCTTGATACTCGAGACGTGAAACCACTTCTCGGACTAACTCAACAAGGAACTACTCGTCAGGAAGTGTCTCACCATGAATATGTCATGGAAGCTCGGGAAAAGTGAGTGATAACAGGTCATTCCTGTAGAATCTTCAGCTGATTACAGACCCTTGACAATTCTTTCCCACTTAGAACTCAAGGAGTCCGCTCCTAATCTCCTCTCCCATCATGGATCTCACAATTCGAACAACCAGAACCAGTCCAACAATAACTCTGGCACTCAGACGCCGACCATCGCATCGCGATCTACTACTCCAACCCCTGGTGCTGCAACTTCAGCTACTCCAGCTCCGCCAACCGTAAAGAATGGTTTGTTGAAGATCAGGGTGACCAGCGCCAAGGGTTTGACCTTGCCGGATGGAGGTGGGTCGTCGATCGCCAGCAATTCAGATCGAATTTGCTCACCTCAGATAGCTGACTTTCCATACCTTCTTACCAATTAGTGGCCGTGCCAGAGCCCGTCCAACGTGCACTCGTGACCCACCCCACCTCAGGCGGACACTCCCTCCTCTCCGCGTCCGCGCTCTCATCCTCTCCGCGTCGTCAAGGACCAGGAGGTGGGAACCGAGACTCGCTACAAAGGAAACAACAATGGTGGCTACCGTATGTCGTACTGGAATTCGACAAGAACGAAGTCTTGGTAGACGCTTTGGGTGGAGATCTTAGTAATCCGGTTTGGATGTACAGCGCGACTTTGTGAGTCGAGGCCGGTCCAGGCCGGTCCAGGCTCCTCATTGATCACATCGATATCTAATAAACCAAGATGACACTCCCACACAGTGATGTCTCCCGTATCTCCGATATCTCAATCCAAGCATACCTTAGGACCGCATCACCAAACTCTGCTCAAGGTCAAGGCGGTGCTAATCACGCTGACATGGGAAATGCTGATCTGGCTGTAGGTGGAGTGAGATTCACACCGGATCTGGAGACGCAGGTGAGTGTCGGGCTACAAGATTTGGAGGAGCTGTAAACTAAATGATACGATCCGGATCCCCATCCAGCAATTGATGGACGAGTGGTTGCCAATGGCCGGTGGGACTGGATCCATTCATGTCCAGGTGGCGTTCAAGCCTCATATGGTGAGAAAAGGATTTAGGTGGCTGATTGGGCGATGGAAGAGTCCTGACCTCTCATATCCTGATTTCGTAGAACCAACATCTGACTATCGACAGCTTCGAGTTGCTCAAGGTCATTGGTAAGGGAAGTTTCGGCAAGGTAAGTCGATTTTTTGGGTTCAATATTGAATACCAGGGATTGAACCCCAACCACCTCTCCAGGTTATGCAAGTTCGTAAGCGAGACACTCTTCGAATCTACGCCCTCAAAACAATCCGGAAAGCGCACATCGTTTCACGGGCGGAGGTCACGCATACGCTCGCAGAACGAACCGTTCTCGCCAAGGTGAACAACCCATTCATCGTGCCGCTCAAGTTTTCCTTCCAGTCCAAGGAGAAACTATACCTTGTATTGGCATTCGTGAATGGAGGGGAGCTCTTCCATCACTTGCAGAGGGAAGGTAAATTCAATGAGGAAAGAAGCAGGTTCTACGCTGCCGAGCTTTTGATCGCGCTAGAGCATTTGCATGGCTTCAACGTGGTTTACAGGTACGCCGATCGGTGAAGACACCACATGGGCATGGACTGATGCGATACGCCTGCGATGCGCAGAGATCTTAAGCCAGAAAATATCCTGCTCGATTATACCGGTCACATCGCCCTCTGCGACTTCGGTCTCTGCAAGCTGAACATGTCCGAGTCAGATACCACCAACAGTGAGTTTACCTCGTTTTCTCTGCGCGCTGAGTTTCAAATTGACCATCTCACCTTGTCATCATCAAATAGCCTTCTGCGGTACTCCCGAATAGTCAGTCGTAGTGTCGAACGCATACAGGCAAGGAAGCTGATAAAAACATCTGTTTCCGTCTCTAGCCTTGCTCCGGAGCTTCTATCTGGTCACGGTTACACCAAATGTGTTGATTGGTGGACTTTGGGTGTCTTGTTGTATGAAATGGTTGGTAAACAAAACGCTTCACGGAGTGGTCTTGACTTGTAGCTGACCCGCGCTCACCCCTTTGCCAGCTCACGGGCTTGCCTCCGTTCTACGATGAGAACACCAACGAGATGTACCGTAAGATCCTGCAAGATCCTCTCCGCTTCCCCGAGGAGGTTGGGCCACAGGCTAGATCCCTCCTTACCCTGTTGCTTAACCGAGACCCAGCTCAGCGACTAGGTGTAAACGGAGCGCAGGATATCAAGAACCATCCGTTCTTCGCTAAGCACATCGACTGGAAACGCTTGATGGCGAAGAAGATTCAACCGCCGTTCAAGCCGGCAGTGGTGAGTCGCAAGCGCGGTGACTCAACGTACTTGACTCCTTACGGACGCGGTCTTCTCACCCTCAGGCCAGTGCCATTGATACATCGAATTTTGACGAAGAGTTCACGTCAGAGGTACCACTCGATTCCGTCGTCGATGACTCGCATCTCTCGCAGACGGTCCAACAACAATTGTGAGCACGTTGATTTGTTTTTCTCGCCACTGCAACAACGTTAACGATTTCTCTCAATCACAGCGAGGGATTCAGCTGGAGCCGAAGCCCGCTTGGAGAGAGCGTTGGGAGGTACTAGGTGGCGGCGTCTTCTGGACACTATCAGCACCCCCTCTGTTGTATTATTGAACATCATCTGGACATCTCGCTTCATTGTCAAATTCCGAACACTTAACCCTGAACAGTGTCATCCGGCGGGTGTTTCGCTCTCTCCTGTTTGCCTTCCATGGAGATCTCTGTCAACATCCTACTCAACGAATCCTTGACTGTTTCCTCCTTTCCCAGAGGGTCATTGAGATCCCATCGGAGGAAGCGTCTCGCCAACTCCTCTGCTTCCTTTAGCTCTCCACTCTCGTGCTCCGTCATTGTGATCGCGTCGATGATGGGTCCGAGTTCAAACTTGCCGAGGTGGTGACTGGGAGCGCATATGATCAGAGGATTAACTATGACGACGTCTGTTCCCTCACCTGACGAATCGAGCGCGCTCAATGACTTCTTGACTGACGTTGTGAGCTGCAGCGCACTCGAAAGCCCGAGAAGATAGGCTAGTAGACGGGGTGAGCCTACGAAACAGCACGGAAGCGTAAGACTACAGGATGACAATGATTAATCACTGGTGCTATAACTTGCCGGTAGAGGTATCCGAGTGTTGCAGATTCTCCTCCGGCATTTCCATCTTGATAGACCGTCTCCATTTGCCAGAAAGAAATGGGAAGGTGCGGTGGAAGGATCTGGTTGGCGAAGAGCTCACTGTGGCATGCGATATTCCATTGTAAGCTAACCCATGCAACATCAACGCGACGTGCATACTCACTGAAAGTGGGTTATGGCGATCTAAAAGTTTTCCTTTAGTTGAACACCCTCGGAAGGCAGCCGAAAGATGATATTGCACCGCGCTCACCGTCTTGGGACAATCTGGTCCTCGTTGAAGCAGATGCATCAGAACGCCAGCGAGTAGTCCAGCCCCATCTTCCGGGGTGGTTCCTAAAAGCCAAAAGGAGAGTTGGAGCTGGAGACAATGATTATGGCTTCAAAGACTCCCAACTTACCCTTGCCGAATTCATCGAAGACCAGCAATGAGCGAGCTGTAGCTCCTCGGAGGGCTTGAGAGACTTGACCGAGGTCGATCATAAAAGCCGAAGCCGCCTAATCCAGAATGCCATATCAGTCCTGTGTCTCACAGACGAAACCGGAAAGACTTACTCTCGCAGAGGATTCTTGAGTCTGTAGACGAGTGTAGACTGTCACCAGAGAATGAATTGTCTGGTTGCAGAATCACAGCCAAGAAGCAGTCTCACTCTTGTCCACTGGACCCAAAGTGGCTGCCACTGCCGGCACAAAGCTGTTCCGAGTCCGAGTTACCGTCAGTGAAAGGTGTCGTTGCGACGTTTGCGTCTAGCTTACCATCCAATTTGGGCCATAAAGATGATCAGCGCAACCTAGCAGGGATC
The DNA here is from genome assembly GCA_017654825.1 of Cryptococcus sp. T15_22C. Lineage (NCBI taxonomy): Eukaryota > Fungi > Basidiomycota > Tremellomycetes > Tremellales > Cryptococcaceae > Cryptococcus > Cryptococcus sp. T15_22C. Next base: position 43,718 of record JADPYA010000222.1, on the reverse strand, counting down.
AAGTCAGTGCCGATACCAGTGAGATCCCAAACAAAAAATTGATCCACTTGTTTTGCATATGCTGTCTTTCCAGATCCGTTCGAAGACACCAAGACCATCTGCAACGCGGACAAATCCATCAGTAGACGATCGGCAAGAACGATTCCACAGTCACTAGCCATGCTCCTAGCTTTAGAATTTCTCGTCTCTTCCGTCCCTTCTAAAATGCCTTGTCCTCCTGCCAAAAGCGTGTCGTTTGCCACATACATGTCCATCGTTAGCTCGTAGAGCAAATGGCGACCTTTGTGGATCTTGATAACGTTGTCTTCCACCATCTGAGGTCGATGGAGCTGGTAGACTTGTGTAGCGTCAGCGAACGCCAACAGACAGTCCAACTCCGCCAAAGTGTCAGTCGCAGCGAGAACCTGAGTTTGAGCGGCAAGAATGTCGTCTAGCAATTCTTCGAGTATGTCAATGGAGCGGTCTGTAAATGGCAACAGCGTCGGCGGTAGCCTTGATGTTCCGGCCAGACACTCGTACCGTTGATCTTATTGTAGACGTCTCCCAGATGGTCATCTAGTTCTAGTGTGCGAGGACAGCGGAAGTACCATGCTTGATCATCCCGAAACTGCACCTCGACAGTTCATTTAGTTGGGGAAAGGGTCCAATATTCAGGTACATACTTGGAAAATCCAGTCCTTAGGCACGACTTCTCCGACAGGTTCATCCTCACGAGCTCTAATTGCAACGAGATAGCCGAGTTGTGGGAAGGATTGGCAGTCGATGTCAAAAGGGAAGTCCATCGGAAGGTCTCGCGCTACGACCTGAGCCAAATTTTGCTATCAATGACGAAAAGCGCTTCAGTGGAACATTCCTATGGAGTATATTGGAGGACATGTACCAGTATCTCGGGAAGCTCTGTGTAGATCATCTGGTCAGCATTGCATGGCAAACATACTTTATCCCAAAACATGCCTCCTTGTACTCCTCGCCACTCATCAATATCTTCGTCCACACCGTCTGCGATCTGTAGTCTCTGCTCTGTTCTCGTAGCATCCCATTCGATCTAGAGAGGATTTTAGCAAAGTGAAGGGAGATGAACTGAACCCGTCTTACTCACCCTCTCCGACATCTGCGTTGCGATCTTCAGAAAGACATCGAGGTCGACCGCCTCCATCAACTGAGACGAGGGTAACAATCAGACCAAGGCTATACTTTGATGATGAATGACCGCCATCGGAACCTTGTGATAGATCTCTGTAGTCTCTGCCCCGTGAATATCTGCGAAGTAATTTCTGACGAGCACCGCAGCGAGCAGGAACTTCTCCCAAAGAAAGATGAGCGTGGAGTCTTACGAGTAGACCCTGATAACACAGCTCACATCCATGGTGTTCTTCCATGTCACCCAGTGACCCAGTCCTCCCTCCAGCTGGTTGAACAGCCGGTACACGTTTTTGACCTTCTTCAGTGCATTCCCTATATCTGACACCGTAGCTTGATTATCAGTACGAACGAGGACACTGACAGCCTGATGTCGAGCTTCGATGTCGGGGATTGAAAAAAGGGGTCTAATGAGCCAGCGACGAAGAAGTGAAGATCCGATAGGAGTGAGACATGTGTTGAGTATGCCTGTGGCGTGGTAAGATGAGCTTGCAGAACAACTCTCGGAAGACCTTCGGTCAATGTACCAAAGAGAGAAAGACCTTCCCTCTGCTTGTTCGCATGCATCGAAGCGTTGTCCTGAGCGTCAAAGATTTGGAGAGAGCTGTACCGAAAGAATATTGTTAGCAGTCAACCTTGGAGCGGGAAGACAGCGTTTCCGAGCTACTCACGACAACGTATCGGCTGAGAGAAGCATGAACTTTTCCCTGAGTGTATCGAGAGCTCATCGGAGATGTTTTGTGATGGCCTGAGCATGAGGGCACTCACAGGTGGATTGATTGCACATCCCTCACTACGGGAACGCCATCCCATACCACACCAACAGCTCGAACGCGTTGCAGACAAGCTATAAGCGCTCCGCCAGCACAAACCTGTTTTATCGCCGGGAATTCACCCATATCAGTCATAGCTAATCGTTTGACCGATGACTGACAACTCACAGCCAGAAACGCATCTAGATTCGTGAAACACCCCAAACTCAGCATCGCTTGTTTCGCTCTCTGCTCCTCGCTGAAGTTCAGATCTGATCTTGTCGTCCCACTGATCGTTCCTCGGTCGCCAGATGTGATGCTTTCATTGTCATCATCCTTAGTGCTGTTTCTGCCAGTTGATCTCATGTGGTTGGTAGAGACGGTCGTAGCGCTGGAAGATTTCCTTGAAGCCGAGAGGACGGAGAGATTGGAGAGACGGGCTGTGGCGAGACTGAAAGTGAACTCTTTGTAAGGTCGAATCTGGTAGTCACACTTCGCGTGTTCCTGGCCTTCATCCACAATGCACCTGTCAGCTACGGTCAAATACTTCATAACCCGTATCAGCACACGTACAGTAAGCTTCGATCACATCTATCATCTTTCCATCTGATCGGCTTCCTGTGAGAATCGTATGAGGCTCGAGCTGTTCCATCACTGTTTCCAGCAATCAATCAATCAATCAGCTTTTCATTCGATCATCCTTCATTTCGTCTTTCCTCACGGGTAACGACCATATCAAACTGCTTGGAGTCTTCTGTATCTTCCAGGAAAGAGATGACGGAGCTCTCAGAGTCGTGAAATGCAGCGGCGATACGCTGATTCACGCTATGGAGTATCAGGGTCTACAGAGTACCAGTCAGTCGTCGGAGGGGATATGACGATCAAGTGAAGAACGAATCACCCTGATTGATCCATCTTCCATTGATTGATCATTCTCCATATTAGTCCCCTCTTCGTTCTCACTTATCTGATAAGCATCCGCTTGACTCGCTAGCCTTGCTCTAGGCACCGGATCGGCGTGTGACATGGTTTCTTGTATGACATTTGGCGTAATTGAGCGAGACGCCGCAGCTGATGCGGTTGGAGTGGTGAGTCGTTTGATCTTGCTTCGGGGGGGCGAGTTGTCAATTGGTTCTGGGGTTGCCGAAACTGCTGATCGTTTGAATCCTCTCGGTGAAGGAGTAGCAGCCATCTTCTAGTCCCATGAGCTGTGCGACAATCGGTAGTGGTGTATCGTAGGATGGAACGAGAAACCGTAATGGTTCACATTGCTGTCGGAATGCAGCACTCGAATTGGTTAGTAACCAAAACCTCATTCCGCTCTTCATTTGGGTCGGACTCATTCTTAATGGGCGAGCAAGCAGCCTCTTACTACAAGGAAATTCAGATGGAGTCTATATAGGTCGAGATCGAGGGACATCACGTATCCATTTAGGCATCTACGAGCTTGTCATCGTTGTCTCTCGTGGACTTGTCGGCCTCCTTCTCCTCCCTCTCCACTGGCTGGGAAGATTTGCGCTGATAGAACTCGGCGATGATCTGACAAGTAGATGATCCCTCAGCGTCTGCAAGATTTTGGAACTGGAAGGCGGAGAGCTCACCTTCGGGTTAATTCGGTTGAGCATCTCCTTGGGGAAGATACGAAGCAGATTCCATGCGAGGTCCAAACTGTCAAAGATGGTACGGGCCTCATATGGTCCTATGACGAGGAGTCATATCAGTACGACGAAGTCGTGTTGTCGGGCAAGACTACAAACTCACCTTGACCGACGAATTCATGTTCGAACTTGTCCAAGAATTCCAAGGCCAATTTATCTTCGGTGGACAATGCCTCCTCACCGACGACTGCCTTCATAGCAGCAGCGTCACGACCGACAGCGTATTTGGCATACTGCAAGCAGAAACCACCTCGTCAGAATAGAAACGCTGAGGGACGAGAAGAGGTACATGCGCACCAGTTGATTCGAGACATCGCCGTGATCCTTCCTTGTCAATTTCTCGCCAATTGCACTCTTCATCAAACGAGAAAGCGATGGCAATACGTTGATGGGTGGGTAGATTTGCTTGTTGTGCAATTGTCGGTCAATGAAGATTTGACCCTCCGTAATGTAGCCGGTCAAATCTATGAAAAAGAGGAGACGAATGAGACGAATTCAAGCAGAACGTCGCCCAGGTCAACTCACCAGGAATTGGGTGGGTGATATCTGTGAAACAGGGCGTTACAGTTTCAGTATAACGACCGATATGCGGATGTCAATCAAACTCACCATCGTTAGGCATGGTTAAGATAGGGATTTGAGTGATAGAACCATTTCGGCCCTGAACACGACCGGCACGCTCATAAATGGTCGACAAATCAGTGTAGAGGTAACCAGGGTAACCACGACGACCTGGGACTTCTTCTCGCGCGGCGGAGACCTCTCGAAGAGCATCAGCGTATGAAGTCATATCGGTCAAGATAACCAAAACGTGCTTCTCTAGCTGGTAGGCGAAGTATTCTGCGGTGGTCAATGCGAGACGAGGAGTGATGATACGTTCGATACTATGGAGTTCGCATTTAAGTGGCGTTAACACAGCAACCTTATATCGTCGCCTCAAAGAACTCACGTTGGGTCGTTCGCCAAATTAAGGAACAATGTAACCCTGTCCAGACTACCGTTCTCCTCGAAGTCCTGCTTGAAGTATCGAGCGGTTTCCATGTTAACACCCATAGCGGCGAAGACAATGGAGAAATTGTCCTCGTGACCATCGTGAACACCTTTGGTAGCTCCAGGACGTGTGACGAGACCGGCTTGACGACAGATCTGAGCGGCGATCTGATGGAAGAATGATCTGGAGTAAGAGAGAGTGTGCATTATAGTTGCAAAGAATTTGACTCGCCTCGTTATGGGGCAGACCAGAGGCCGAGAAAATGGGGATCTTCTGGCCACGAGCGATGGAGTCTGCATTTCCATGTCATCTCAGTCGAGCACGTTAGCCGGTCTTGTTTAAGGAGACTCACTCATAGTATCAATAGTCGAGATACCAGTCTGGATCATCTCTTCCGGGTAAATACGAGAGTATGGGTTGATCGGAGATCCTATCAATGAGCATCGTTAGTGCCGTCCTCCATCTCTCAAAGACATACTTCACTCACCATTGATATCCAGGTATTCTTCTGCCCAGACTTTGGGTCCCTTGTCAATCGGTTCACCACTTCCATTGAATACACGACCAAGCATGTCCTCCGACACTCCGAGCTTCATGGAGGAGCCTGATAGCTTGATCTTGGTGGCTTTGGTGTCGACACCAGAAGTACCTTCGAAGACCTAAGTCGTTCAGGATCAGCATCAAAGTGGAAAGTGAAAGGCAATGATGATGGTCCTGGCGTACCTGCACGATGGCTTTCTTGCCTGATACCTCCAAGATCTGACCAGATCGGCGCTCGCCATTCGGGAGCTCCAAGCTGACAATCTCGTTGTATTGCGGGAACTAGGTTATGCAAGGACGGCAAAGGTCAGCACTGAACCGGGATTCATTGATTCTAGAGGGCCGCCCACCTTGACATTGTCAAGAACAACCAAGGGACTGAAAGATCATCATGTCAGTGTCTTGTGAGCCATCTTTGCAATCCGATGAACCGAATTCACCCGTTGACGGCGGAAACCGTCTGGTACTCTGAGTCGTAGTAAAAAGGAACGATAAGTTGTTTTGCCAGCTATATAGACTCAGTAACACCCACCAAGACGAGGGTGCACTCCATACTCGCGCACAGCGGCGGCCTGATCCGGCGACATCGTGAGCCCTCGTTGGCCATCCCACTGATAGATAACCGACTGCTCACCGCATTAATCCTGGCCAACTCGGCATCGCTCAATCTCGCGTTGGTCATTGTAGCGGCAGCAAGAACCGTATCCTCGAGATGTGAATGGTGAGCTGGGTTGTTTGAGATCTGATTCGAGATAGTGAGGTCGTTAGAATATCAATATCCCTCAATCGACCACAAGATGACGCTCGAAGCTGGCGGAGCCGTGGAACGTGGCAGGCCAAGGGAAGTATGACGTGTCAAGAGGGGCATCGATCCACGCCGGTGAGAATTACATTATTTACAGTATCATACATCAGTCATGTGTTGCTATCACTATTTTCTCTCTCATGGTCACCGATATCCGTCATACCGAGGCGTAGACTGTGCGGAAGGCACAGCGGCATAAGGCGCGTAGCCATACCCCTGAGCCTGAGGAGATGCGTTAGGAGACGCCGCAAGGGAAGCCTTTACCGTCGCGTCTGTAAATCATGTTTCCCTTCGTCAGCTTGGAGTACTAGAAGGAAGATAAACTCCCACTCACAAGGATCATCGTAAGATTTCTTCGCCATCTGCATCGTTCTACTCAACGGTTTCGTGCTCTCTGTTCTTGGAGGTGGTGTTCCAGCACTCATCCCTCTAGAGGTCGCCGTCGCACGTCCCGTGTTAGCATGCATCGGTGATCCAAGCCTTTCAGGTGGTTCATACTTCAACGGCGCATATCCCACATCTCCCTCCTCCTCTTCGTCATCGAATTCTTCCTTCACCCTTCCATCGTGCTCCCTCGGTCCAAATGCATAGCCGCAGCCTTCATAGCTTCCTGAGACACCATTATCGCCTCCATAAGACGAGACGAAACGAGCAGGAATCTCAGTGGAAGCACCGTAGACTTCCGAGCTCTTATAAGCATTTTCGGAAGTGGATTGGTAGGCCGAGAGAGATGCTTGAGCACCACGGTTCTTCGCAAGGTAGAAGACGAAAGCAGCTAGCCATGTGACTATAACGCAGATAAACCCGTTGAGTCGAATGAAGCGCCCACAGCGAAGAGTTTTTCCCATACTCACCGAACTCTATCCACATTAGAATCGAACTCGCTTTCTTGGTCCTACACCATCCAATTAATCCCATCATGTATGCATCTCCCAGAGAGGAATGTGGATCGATCTCTGGGTTCTTGCAGCCTTTCTGACTCCAAGCTGCTCGTCATAGGTATCAGCATACCTTTCCACTAGCAGTTTGGCGAGGAATAGACCCACCGCTTGCTGTCAACACGACTGCACCGATCAAACTCCCTCCTGCTCCGACGGCTTGAAGCACCCACTGGCTTCGTCGCTCTTTGAGGAATCGAGCTAAACCACCAAGTTTGTCATGTCGATCGTAGAGGATGGGAGGGATGAGTAGAAAGAGTGAGAGGAAGAAGAGGAGAAGGGAGAGGAAGAGCATGAATCCTACCAGACCGGCTATTGGATCATATTACTCGAGGTAAGTATTGAAGCGCGGTGGCCTTTGGCGCGGGTAGACGACTCACAAACTCCTATTGCCCACTTCTTCTGGAAAGCCGCCAAGCTACCCAAACAACAAATCACCACAAAGGATATGAAAGCCTCCCACCCTATCAGAGCAATCATGATCTTGCCGAGTTGTTTCGGCTCCATCTCCACTGAGTCTGGACCCGCTCCTATCTCGAAGGGGTTTTGGTGTTTTCGTAGACGATTGGTTGACGGCGCGATGTGGGAGGCGAAGAGGGATGAAGAATGAGACCAGGTAAATGACGAGATGGTTGAGAATGATTGTTTTAGTTTATCCATGATGAGGAGTAGAATAGGAGTGGATGAGGGGGTGGGAGAGGAGTTGATGCGGATTCAAGTCAATTCGTGTCCCTGTGACTGGGAGGGAGTAATTGGCTCGCGAGGTATGGAAAGGAAGGTGGGTGGGTGGGCTTCCTGCTCGTAACGGCGTGATAGTTGTTATCGGTTGATTGTGACTTGCTGTGTAATAGGGCAGCCTCTCATTGACATGCCACAGGGACCGTACTTCAATGATGTTATTATCTCAGTGCTGGATCCAAGTTGATGTTGAGGAACAATCCAGCTGCTGCTGCTCAACTTCGTTGTTTCGGAGTAAATCGTCCTTCTGACGTAATGGGCGCGTTCCAAATCCGTAGATGTTCAACCAACTATTCAAATTTGGACGCTGCGGCTTAGTGATTTGTTAGATTACTAGCTTGCTAGCTTGCTATGGGTCAATCCATGAGACAAGTTCGATCTTCCACGACATTGAACCTTGTTATTTCTCCCTTCCCTTTTTATCCACCTACATGAACATGGACGACCGCTGCTACCCCAGACGGACATACAACATTTAACTCCGCACTTGACAGCGGACATGGACTACCCTGGTGTCCGGCCGAACCTCGCGTCCCCCGTCATCATCGCCCTGGACAAAATGGTTCAATTCCTTTAACCATCCACATCTCCTCAAGCCAAGGTAATATTCTCTCTTCAAGTTGTAGCATCCTTCCCTCGACCGCAAAGGTCTGTCTTGCAGAGAGTGCAACGTGAAGAATGGTCAAGTTGTTCCAGCAGCAGTTTAATTTCGAGTAAGCTTTCAACACAATCCTCCGCAGTCATCGGTTCGTCCTTCTGACCCTTCTCGGATCCCTCAGTTACCCATGGCCAACTACGACCCGTGGTCTATGGTTGAAATACCCAAATCCACATGCTCCTCATGTATTCGCCGTAGATACCCTCAGTAGAGGGGTGGATGAGGATACGGGAGTCCTGAGAACCGAGAGATTGATTGGAGTAAGGCAAGGAGCGCCGGTGAGTATTTGTTGGCTGAAGATGAGGATCGATGCATAGGTGGAAGGATCGGGAGTAGGAGAACAATTAAGATGGCGCGGGCGTTGGTCATTGTGCGAAGTCCCCATGATCAACAGGAACTATTGTTCGGAAGCTCGGAGACCCTTTCCGGCACATCATGAGCACTGGCTGGACGTGACGACTCGCTCAAAGAGGGAGAAGACAACATGTGCTGGACATCTTACTAAATGACAATTCTCTTTGTATCTTTACAGAAATGGGTAATGCGAGTGAGTACCCGAACATCCTGCTCGTAACACAGATGCTGATTATCATCATCGCTTTCCCTCTGATAGCTGCTAGGAGTAACAGAGGACGCATTCGTTAGAGAAGTCATTTTCGTTGACCCCGTGCAACAAGTGACAAGCATGGTCTCCATCAATCTGAGTTTGTCCCAATATGTGTACGTCTGACATTATTTGACGTGTCCTTGCAAGCTGCAAGCTAATGACACCCCTGCGAATTGACAACAGGCAATGCCTCGAACTAATATCCTATACTGCGACCGACGACACCTCTCAAACCCTGTTTACCCAACGAGCACACATCTCCTCTCCACCTACGACCCCTCCCTCACTCCCATATTACTCCGCACCACCTGCATCAACCTCAAAGTCCGTTACCAGACTTCTACGGTCCGTGGGTGGGAAGCTCGAAATGAGCTCCGTAGAGAGGTTTGGATTGAACGCGGCGGGTGGTAGAAAGGGTTTCGAAGGTGTACTAGACAATCTCAAGGCGATGATCGAGGACAGGAGGGAAGGGGCTGTTGGATGGGAGGACGGCTTGAGTGGATGGGGAGAACGGTGATCGTCGTGAGGAAAGGGCAAATCATCATTAGACCAGGAGCTACGTTGAAAAACTCGACTTTTGGGAATCTAGTTTTTCCGTTGCAACGCGCCTCGTCAACCGAAAACTACAAAACAAGGAATAATATCCCACTGCATACCGCTACTCACCTAGCCTCAACACTGCCACAATCAACCATTTAATAACGACTATTGCAACGAAATCTGATTCACGACGTAGGAAAGCAAAACATACGGAAAGACGAGTTGTAGTCATAGCGTTTACACTTCTCACTATATCGATGTCTCATCACATCTAAAATCCGCAGCACAGGCAATACGGCAGGTTCCAATGGCAAAAAGTTAAACTCCCTCGTAAGAGATAAAATACTAGCGAACAAAAAAGAACAAGGGTATACACAATCACATCGCTTGAGAGTAGCATCGTCACCGTCCACCTGCAGTCACGGCCTGCTGTTGAGCCTGACCGCCTTGCTGTGATTGCTGTGCGCTACCATCGAGACCCATCTGCTGTTGTCCCGCTGATTGTTGTTGTTGAGGTTGTTGCTGCTGGGGTGGCATGAGGGCAGGGCGATCCTCTAGACTCTCGTAGGTGAGGGTAAAGTCCTTGGGAGTCTCGACCCTACTGAACATGCTTGGGTCGAATATGATGTATGTACCTCGCTCGAATCCGTTCCCTTTCTCGATCGGGTCGGCGGCCGGATCCTTGGTGAGCCACATGCCTAGCTCCTTGTGATACCGCCATTGTCTTGCGTAGCTGGAGATTTAACGAATGGTTAGACTAATCCTCTCATTTGGATGGAGTTAGGGAACACTCACAGCTCTGCGGCTACCTCCATCTGCAGGACATCCCTTGGAGTTGAATAGAACGCATAAAATAGCGTGTCCTCGGAGAACATTCCCATCTTACCAGACGCTGGTGGTGTGTTAACATTGTAGCATTGCGGTATGCGGTATTCTTCCTCCAGATAAACTCCTTGCAGGGTATCGGGTTCTGCCCATGGCTGGATAAAGGTTGGGTATAGCGGCCTGGTGGGGGATTGATTTGCGAGTCAATCCGTGTTCTCTACACGCCGCTAGCCAGTCGTCATCCAACTCACGCAGATCCGTTCATATCCAGTCCGATATTCGCCAGATCCTCTCCCAACGTCAACGCCAACAAATCACTATTTCCGCCCGTTCGTATCAGTCTCAAGAGAGCAGCCAGTCCCCACTTGTCCACCGGCGACGTCTGCAGTTGCTGAACCGGTTTAGTCAACGGTGCTGAAGGGTCGATCTGTCCTCCCATCTGCTGATTCCGGAAATCCGTGTTTGAATTGGCGGTTGTCCCGTCTTCGCGATTGTATGCAGGGAAGGATCCTTGGGATGGTGGACGAGGTTGCTGATGTGTTTGTAGGGATGACGTTGGTGGTGAAGGTGATGGTGCTGTTTGCGATGAAGAGCCGAGATTTTGAGATTTGGATCCAGCGGCGGCGTGATTGATCATCATCTGTCAGAGGTTTGGGATAGGGATCAGCTTGCCAGCCAGCCTGAATTAATGACACCGACCGCCGCACTCACCTTGTCACTGAGGGATCCGCCCAACGCTGGGAAATCCTCATTCCTCAAACCATCTCCTACCGAACCATTGACATTCGCACCATTGACCTGACCTCCCATCCCATTCTGCAAATGCTGCATATGTTGGCCTTGTAGAGGCTGTAGTCCAGGTGGAGGAGCCGGAACATGCTGCTGCTGCTGTTGCTGCTGTTGCTGCTGGTGTTGTTGCTGCTGCTGCTGTTGCTGTTGTTGTTGAAGCTGCTGCAGATGAGGGGGAGGTTGTGGTAATGTTGACGATGATTGAGACGCTTGCGTTGCGTATGATTGAGCTGTGGCACTTTGTTGAGGCTGCATGGCTTGATGTGATTGTTGGGCGCCTAGAGCGGGGAAGTCAGATGACTCTGTGAGAGTGTCATAGGAGGTGTCAGTTGGCGGTGTTTCACATCATTCGTTCCAATCGAATCGCACCTGCCGCCCGTCTCCCTTGCAGACCCGCCGAGTAGCCAGCCATCCCATTGCCAGCACCACCGCCGATGGTCCCTGCTTGTCCGGCAGCCCCACCTGATGCAGGACTCCGCATATTCTGGTTCGACGAAGACATGTAGAAACCTCTTGATGCGGATTGAGCTTGGGTGGGCGTTTGCTGTGGATTCATTTGAGCAGATGATGGTCGATACGTTGACTGCATGTTTCAATGTTGTTTGATGGTGTGTCAAAGCATGTCAGGATATGTGCTGGCAATGCCAATCAACCGACGCTGGAGAGGAGACCTACCTGGATTAGCAGGACGAGGAGCGAATACTCTTCGTCTAGAGAAGAACGAGCTTTTTTCGTGGTGATGCTGGGTAACGGCAAGAAGGAGGTCAGGACCGAGCTCTTTGCAACCGTGGATATGCCACCTTGCTCACCGTACGATTATGTTTGACAGGACGCTCTCCGTTGAGGTTGAACAGCTCAGCACCATCATATATGAAAGACTATGGGCCAAGAGCGCGTGGGCGGGGAGGGGGAGGACTTTCTCACGGGTGGGCGGCGTTCGTGTCTTGGGAGATCACTTGGGAAGGAATGTCGAATGTAAACCTATATTGTTGGTCACGATCAACACATCCATACAATCAGCACAAGATGGTGAGTAGGTCGGGGTTGAGATCCTGCAGATTTATCTATCTGATCATATCTCGTATCACAGTCTGAGCTACGGTATACAGCCAACACCCAGCTCGAGCAGCGTGAGTGAGAACAGAACTTACAGTCATGCTTTTTAATGCTCACCTAAATCGCCCTGTTCTTCATTGCAGTTCACGCTCGATACACGGGAACCGGTCAGTCTCTGGCTAAAACCTCATCCTCAAACGTTGCCTCCCACGTTGACGATTTCTCTTTTCCTCACCAGGACACGCCGATACCACGAAATGGGAGTGGGCAACTCACCAAGGCCGTGATACCTACAGGTGGGGTTCTTTACTTCCATCTATCAGGGGAGATCTCTTTAGAGTTGACCCGTCTCTCTCAATCATCCATCAGCTCCATCGTTGGGCATCCATCACTGTTGGCTTACGTCTCAATCGCGGATAATGAATCCCTTGGAAGGACGAGGTTCGAGATGATCGAGGTGAGATTGATTGATTGATTGATTGATTGATTGATCGACGATCGATAATGCGAGTCATGGGATCGCTCATCCTTGTTCTTCTTTCAACGGCTCAGCGTATGCTCCAACCATGCGGGCCACCACCAAAACCAAGTGACGATGAATAGGCGATTCTGACTACTCTCTGTTCCGACACCTCCACCGCATCACCGCTAGGAGCGATCCTGTTGTATATAATCTTATGCAATGCTTGCCATGGTCTACATGAACTGCCAACAGCCTCCAGCTTGTCGTTTCGGCGGAGAGTAACCGTTGCACTTCGCTAGCCAAATATCGTCGGGCGCTTACTTTCTTGTCTGCTGTGAACATGCGGCATTCTGATGAAAGAAAAGGGGTGACATTGAGTTCTGTGAGGGGTACACCGGTTTCTAGGCCGGGGGACCGCCTTACTCTGGGCGCTAGCGTTGTTGTGTATAAGGTGCGAAGTAATCAAGCGTGGTCATCAGGAGGTCTCCAAAGGACAGCATTGAGGTGGTCAATTCTATGAAAAACACCTCAGCGATAACAACCCTACAAGCACAGAGAGAGAGAGATCCACATGGTAATGAAGAGTACCTTTAAGAGTCTCGATTGCGACCATCTGTCGGCAAGGCAACAGCAATTTGACTGGGCTGTCTTCGCTGTTCTCTACCTCACATGCTTGGGGTCTCCAGTCCAACGTTTACAATGTACCCCCTTCCAAGGGAGCACCGTAGTTACGGACGGTCTGGCAGGTGGTCGAAGGACGCTCAAGATCGGAAAAGAACCACATCAGCTCGAGATGCAAATGTTTTTTGACGTGTCATCGTCCTGACGATGAAAGGACTTGATGATACCACACACTAAGCGAGCGGAGTTTACCCCCTTGGTGGGAAAATGAGCATTAGGCGTATAGAAATATATGGGGACACAATGTGAAGCAGACGATTGTGTATCGCACACACCCACACATGGATTGCCCAGAGCCTTTGTTGCCCCCTCCATATCGAGCAACATGGCCTCTTCTTTCTCGAACGCCGACGATGTCGGGACTGTAGGACAAGGAGGTAAGCAAGCAGGTCATTGGTCAAGGCGCCTCGGAGCTAGAGCTGGTCTTGGCAATCTTTGCAGTCAACACGCCTGCTGAAACAATGACAATTGTGGACAACACAAGTTCAGAATCGCAAGGTTGGTTGACTAATTCCTGGAAGCTGCACTTATGTTGACATTCGGTGTTTATTTTGTTAGCCAACGGTGAAGCAGAGAGAGTGTTTCGAACGACTGGTTTGCCAACTATAGGTGGTGAAGCCAGCAGCGCCCCAGAAGATGGAAGACGAGATAGCAGGTCCCTACCGAATCACAACTCGTCAAGTCTGCCAACAAATCATGAGTTCCTTTTTATGAATGCACACTTCGTTGATCATAGGAGGTTCCGCTGGGGAGGCGTAAGGAGCGCCGAGATCATATCTCTCGACGGGGTTGTGTATACTCTGGAAAGGCGCAAGAGTACCATGTTTTCTCCCAGTCGGTATACGCTCACTCAAACACCGGGTGGCGAACTAAGAGAACTGACGAGGTCTGAGGTTCGTAAGGTCAGAAGTATGTTTGGGAAAGTGCGAGACCTATGTGAAAATGTGAACGAGGAATGGATAACTGCATGAAATCCTCGTCAACTCGAGCCATTATTGTAGAACCAGAGCTGAAGCTACCAATGCTGTTCGTCCATGAACGAGCCGAGCCATTCACGTGGCTGCCATCCCTTCGCGTCGATTCTCGGTGTGAAACGACCAAAAGTAAAATAGTAAAAGTCAACAATCACCTCGACTGGTCCGACGCGTCGCAGTCGATAACACCCCATTATTCTTGACGACCCACCCCCCGGATTCACTCACTCTCCAGCTTCATTGACCGGACCTCCAAGTACCTTCCTGCACCCTCCAGCTCCATCCAACATCTTCCAAGTTTGGTGTTGACAATCGACTGCTATCGAAAGGGACACGTTGATCTGGTATCAACCCGTTGGAGATCGACCCGTACGGAGCCATCAAAAGGAAGGTCCGCCGGTATTGCATGCTCCCTTCGACGTTTCAGGGTGCTGGCCACGTATATCTACTTCGCACATTCTTTCATTCAATCGCTCACCACTCATTCGGAATCGATAATTCCCCTTACAAGTTCATTTTTTACCTTGTCCACTCTCTCCCTCTGAAACGCGTTCGAACCTCTCCTGTAAGAAAAAACAAACAACGAGCGGTGAACAACAAGGGTATATACAGTATCAAGAGTCACCACCATCGATCTTCTAGCAACCGCTGGCGGTATAGCGACACATCACCACATTTCCTTTCACTCGACTTCCTTCAGCGACGATCCTTCAACACCCAACCTAGCATGGAGAACCATCACCTCCGTTCCCGACTCTCCTCATCCGTCGAAAAATCTCCCGCCTCGCTCGAATATCAACGTCGTCTCGCCGAGCTAGAGAGACAAGTAAGGATGGATAAAAGACAATGGCATACGAACGTATGGAGTATCGCCGGTCCTGACTCGACGACAAGTGAGACTACTACTAGTGCGGCAGGAGGAAAGACGGTAGTTGTGACCAAGATAGTGAGTGGGGTTCGTATAAGCGTGAAAGGCTGGGTGAAGAAGCTGATGTTAGGAGTGGATTGTGGATATAGGTGGGAACGACAACGGTAAAGGCGGCAACGAGCACCACGGCGGCGGCTGTGACTTCGAAGACGACTAGTTCATCGTCCTCGACGACTTCCTCAATTACATTGGTGAGTTTTGAAGCCCTTGATTAGCGTCTCCAATTGATCATGGAACGTCCTTACATTCCAGTCATCGACTTCGTCGACCTCGACCTCATCCTCTACTGTCATCTCAAGCACCACCACCACCACATCTCAAACACATGCCATGACCATCACCCAACTTCCCTCCGGGTTTGCTGTTTCGAGCTCCAGTTCCGTGATCGCCAGTACGAGTGCGAATTCGACTGGTACGGCGCTGACTAGTGAGAAGACGACTAGTCAAGGGTGAGTGAGGTTCTGTGGTGTACTGGAGCCGGATGAACTGACCAAAGTGAAAAATAGATTTTCAACGGGTGAGGTGATGGGAGCTGTTGTTGGTAGTTTAGTCGGAGTTGTTGCGTTGCTTGCTATCATAGGTTTCCTTTACGTGAGCATCATCGGTAATCTAGCGCATGTCGGTCGTTGATCTCGTTTTTTTTTTCTTTTTTCCCTTCCCTTCTCCAGCGACGTCGCAACTCCCGCAAAACTAACAATCCAGCACCGTTTGGTGATCGGAAATACCGCGATTCTTCTGTCGCGATCAACGACAAATCATTCGGAGGACCAGCAAACAACTATTCCGGCGACTATCAAGATGGCGAATATGATGATTTCGCTCGAGATCAGGTTTATCCGATGAGCGAGAAGATGATTCCTCCATATGCAAGAGGACAGGCTACAACGCCTACACCGAGTGCGGGTTATGCGGGTCGTGGTGCCGCCGGTGGATATGAGGGTTACAACGACGCAGGACTTGGACCGTATCAACCTTTCGGTGCAGTTGTGGGCAACTTGATGACCCCGGTCCCAGCTATCGCTGTGACGACTGCTAGCGGACCTAGAACACGAGACCTGACCAACGTTGGACCATACGCCCGATCAGAGAGGGTACAATTCGATTACGCATCAGAGAGGAACGCATACCAAGATGAACCGAGATCGGCATCTCCCACGGATTACTACGGTCAAGCTCTGACTCCACTTCAGGATCATATCGCGGATGTGTATGCGGATGACTCGAGATACAACCCATTCGCCCACCCGGATGACCACCAGGAAAGGCTCGAGGAAGACGCACAACATCGACCTACCAGGACACCTCGTCAAAGCATGCCACAGCTTCCGCCACTTAGTCCTAGCGTCTTCGATAGTCCCCTGAATGCGAACTTTGGCACAGCGATTCCAGCGATGCAACAGCAGGCTCTTTTGCAACGACTTGAACCTCTCTCACGATCTCCTAGTCAGGTTAAGCGATCGGAACAGGAATTGAAAAAGGGATACGCAGACCTCGCAAAGGCGGCGGAAGTGGATGAACCGCTGACTCCTGATAGCGCAACGAGACGACCCGATGCGGTCAAAGTAGAACCACCTCAGATGCTCTTGCCACCACCGGAGCGATATCAGCACGGTCGACCACTCAGTCCTTTGCAGGAGGTCGAGACGCCGACGTCGACACCAGCCGCTCTTCCCGAACACAGGAACGACTCTGGCATGTTCCCGCGTATGCCGATACCTGCCGATCGTAACTCTCCGGCATCTCGAGAGCTTCCTCTGCCAGGTCGACCTTTCACTCCGGAGCACGACGGAGCTCGAAGCAGCAAGTCGTCCGGTTCATCGCTCTTGCCACTGCATTCGGGCGTACCCCCATCGGTCCACTACCCGCCGCCCTCACCTGGTGTCTCTCTGCCAGAGTCCCCCTCCGGATCAGTCGCCGGTGACCCACGCGGCCATGCTGACCATTTCCCGCGAGGAGCTTTCCACCCGACCCTTGGCTCTGCGGTCTCTCTCGATGCGGCTTATCCAGAAACTCCTGACGCGTACCGCTTCTCCGCAGGGACATGGTCTTCTCCTGCTTCTAGTCGTACTTTGGAAGTTGTTCGTGGAAATCAGCCACCACCTCAGCCAATTCGTTATGGTTACGCGGTGCAGCAAGGGCCCAGCAGGCTGGGTGCCGGTGTGGAAGATGCTTATGGTGGAATTTGAGCGCGGTGGACTTGTAGAGGATGGGACATATAAATCTTGTGATCCAGTTACATTGCTGTACCGAATATGTATGCTTGCGCAGGGCGCGCGATTCTTTCAAATTTGGTCCACAATATTTCTCCTCCTGAACAGGTCGCGATCAAAGGAAGCTTCTCTGTCTTCCCACACAAGGAGGCGGCTTAGGTCTCAGGACATGGATTCAAGTAGTGGGGATATCGGTCGGCTCCATCTCGAACGGAAGGACATACTACACGCCGGCGAATGCTCGCAAATCACCTGCAGGCCAGACTAAAATGACTATTCAACCATGTAAGCGAGAACAACTGCAGGACTGAGCTAGGCTGACTTACGGCGCCTGTTATGCCCTTCAGGGATCATCTACACCATCGTCGATTGTTGCGCGCTGGTCGCCATCGCTTCAGTCATTATCTTTTACAAGTCATGGAAGGCAGGAAAGTGCGGTGGAACGCGGAAGAGGGAGATCCCCACCGTTGAGATCTTCCTGGAAGCAGGCAAGAAGAAGGAGTGGCCCATCGCACCGAGTCCTTCGGGTTCTCTCGATTACGACTCGGGAACAGAAGACAGGCATCTGCTCGGGAGACAAGCCGTAAGGCAGCCTGCGCCAGTGTACGCATCTCAAACACCTTACCCACCCATTCAAACGTACGAGCGCAGGTGGCAAAGTAGCAGCGCTGGAAGCTCGCCACCGATGCCGCTGGTACCAGCGGTTATGCAGCCGTCCCGACCCGCTCCAAGAGTCCCTGAAGGTGGTTGGATTCCCGGCCAATATGCGGTTGGGGCCTTTTAGCAATATAGATGAACGCAGATCGATGTACAAAGGTAGAAATATATTCTGATATTCTGATGAAACACGACCTTCATTTGTATGGGTTTCAGAGCGATCAATCATCCTTTTAATACGAGCAGCTTTCAGGAGTCGCTGCCGGAGGTTTGAGATTCATGTCGCTCCTCCTGGATGAGCGAGAATCAACATAAGAACAATTGGGAAGGGAAGTTAAACTGCGTGAGCGTCATCTGCTTACAATCCCTGCCCGATACACAGCAATGATAATATCCACCGGTAAGTAAGGCTGCCAAGATCATTCCACCTCTACTTAACCTGAAGCCTTAAACTCTGCCGAAGGATCCAAGATCCTCCTCTCAGTATCGATTGGCGTTGTCTGCAGCTGCCTATTGTGGACAGTGGGTTGTTTAATTCGACGTAAGAGGCGCCACCGACTTGGCAACAGGATGCTCCACACGGCCACGGCCAACTTTACGACTACTGGGTATGACTCGACTCGTTTTGTTTCCGACGAGCGGAGGAGGAAGTCGGAACTCAGCTTTGAGACGCAGGGCTGCATTTCAGAGACTGTATCGAGAACCGAAATCCTTCTCCCCCATCGGAAAGGATCCCTCAGCGTGCGACGTGTCAGCAATGGCGACGAGGACGATACCTTCGAAGAGATTGTAGGATTCATGCCGTGCCATGGGAGTAACGATTCGATAAATGACCCAGCCAGAATATGTGCGACAGGACCGTCCACGTCGAAGGAGTTGGAGGATGCACATCTGGTAACGGGTCCGCCCGTCATAATACAGGCACCAGCTATGCAGCAGGTGAGAGATCACCAGTGCTAGATCGGAAGCTCACTGGCTGACTCTGTGGGCTTACCGCACAAGTCGGTTACATTGGAAGCTAGCATTCAGCCGATTTCCAAATCGCCACCGACCCAGGCAGACTTCGCGGAAGTGAAAAGCCTGCTTGCCTGCTGGAATGCATTTAACCCCACCGAGGAATCACGCACCAAAGCAAGAAGGAGCATTCATATGCTCAGCAGACCCGATGGACTGGACCCGCTGGATCCTGATCGATGCGAACACGAACCCGTTGAAGATTATCCTGTAATTCTCAGCCGGGCGTCCTTGCGAGTGATGTCTCTGATTTTGAAGAACGCGCAATCCAGTGCGGACTGGCGAGAGCTCATCGAGTCACTGCCGCGGGATAATGATTCGCCGATGGAGGCTAGTCAAGAGCATGACATCAGGCCGACGTGGTCCATTACCGATTCGATGGCTGAATTTATCGGCTCGACTTCTGGCGAAGCCGCCAGCCCGACACCTTCCGTGGACTGGACCTTGAGGGGTAAGATGAGATCCAATAGTGTACCTGTTGTCGAAGCAGCAACTCAAACCATCCTGGAGCTGCGACCTCGGCCATCTAGCTTAACATTGGGCCAGATCGACAGGGAACCCGTTAAGCGGGTTTTGATGGATAGTCTTGACACAGAATATGTATGAAGGCGTGAAGCAGAGCATATCGAAGCTCGCGCTTTCTTTTTTGACGCCACCAGCCGCCAGTGTTCTACTTGCCACAACATGAATCACACAATCTCGAAGAGCTACATCAGACAGTACGATAAACAAACCTGCTCAGGAAGAGCGATTGAAACGCCGCTGACACAAGATGCTGGAAACAAATTACAACGAGACACACGAACACGTACGAGTATATACCGATACCATCATCCACATCATTTGGAGACATTGTTGAGAAATTTTTAGGAGCTTGGCATCCAGGAGAATTGGCTGGGGTACCCATATGTTGTGCTAGGGAACGCGTATTCGTTACTAGCGCAGTTGGAGTTTTCGAGTCTTGGAGAGAGATCGTGTGACGAGTACGGTGGCGTGATCAGCATGCCAGAGGAATCGACCACGGCAGTGTCACATGCGAGTTGGGAAACTGGTCCACTGAATGCGATGTATGGCCCAGAAGAGCGAGAGTTGGCCCTTGCATGACCGAACATCCTGCTACGAGCTGGTGCATGTTGAGGCTTCTCGTGGACTATGGTGTAGGTTCTCGAATTCTCCAATGAACCACGAACAATGCCGTAATTCCACATGTGACCTTGAGATTGGTGTTCGGCGATATCGTCGAGACGAGCGAGTCCTAGAGCCGTGAGGCTGTCGGTTTTCAGGTCGACCGAGGAGCAAATAGGAGGGCGAGACGAAGGGATTTGGGAAGTGGAGACCTGTTGGAAGCGGTTTGAGTGTCAGATTCACGAGGTGAAGAGAGCAGTATCTCACTTACTACTGCCAAAGGTTGCCTCAGGGTTGTCCTTCCATCGAGCTCACTTTCCAACGTCGGCAACTCATCGATCTCGACATTGTCTTCTTCGGATTCGCTGATGATCTCTTCCATGGGATTGTGGACTGTCGGGGTCATACCATTGTCATTGTAAAATGTGGTGAGCTCTGTCGGTAAAGGTCGGAAGGCAATCTTCACCCAAGGTTGGAGGATGGGTCGATCGATAGAGTTGGTTTGTTTCTGTTTTCGCGGGAGGGAAAAAAAATGGTGGATATCAGGATCCGAAAGGAGGGAGCCGGATGAAATGACGACTCACATAGAGACCGCAGCGATTACAAAGCCTACGACGAAGTCCAAAGTCCTGCTCAAAGATCTTGTCTGATCTCCACATGATTGCTCCGTGCTGGGTTTTGTAACAACCTCGGCTCAATGTCAGTCAACAGTTCTCGCCACTCATCCGCTCGTCGCTCTCCACTCGGCCACTCACCTCATCCATTCCACAATTCTCACATCTCCCCTTCTGAAGCGTCCTGACAATTCCATTCTTCCTCTTGGCTTTCGAATCATCTTTCGTATCCACCACTTCCTCTTCTACCGGACCCTCGGCCATCAACTCGGAATCCCTGATCATGTATCTTAAACACATCGCCGCTTCTAAATCGCCCAGACCGAAGTCTTTTCGTAGCGCTTCACCGCCACACGCTTTAGGGCCTCGGAGAGAGGGAGGAAGCCGTCGATGAGGTTGAGTTGGAGTGTCGTAGCCCATTCTACCGGTCTTTGGTTGAATCTCCACAGTGGGTTTGGATCCGATATTTCGACGTGGACGTACTTTCTTCTCGGTCGTCTGTTTGTCTCCAGACCGATCTTTGGATTCGACCGAGTCTTTGATTGACGTGGAAGAGAGGGATCGAGGAGAAAGAGGAGGAGAGACTGGTTGAACGATGCTGTGATAGGCCGGTGCGGCGATGTTCAGTGATGTGTTGATGACAGGGAGGTAAGGAGGAATACGTTGGTGGCGATGAGAGCGTTGAGTCAACATATTTATGTTAGGTGGCAACAGAGAGAGAGGGAAAACTCTTGGATTTATTTGTTGACGAGAAAAGATGGTCGCGACAGGGCGTGTGGAGGAACCCAGTCTCGTCTCGGCTGCAAAGCTACTCGGATGCGTAGGACTCCTTTCGAAACGATCGAAGTGAGGGTTGTCACTATGATATGTTTCGTTTTGCCGAATCAACGTATGATCACCACCCTCTTTCCCTTGAAGCCAGCCGTTTGTGAAACGTAGATAATTCTTGCTTCGTCTGAGGAAGTTGCTTGGCACCAAGCGAGGGAGGGAGGGAGATGAGATGGAGGTGGATGTGGGGAGTTTGCCTTTGGAGAGAGATGACGGTCGTTACTGAAAGGAGGTGGGGGAGTTTGGGTCGAGCGACGGTGTAGTAAGGAGAGAGGGGTAGTGAGGAAGAATTTGAGATACGGCGCGTCGGGTTTTGATGAGAGATGAGAGCTGAGAGATGAGAGATGAGATCTAGATGAATGGAGTGCGAGAGAAGCTTTGAAGAGAGGATCGAGGTGGTGTCAGGATTGAATGACGACAAAGCGAAAGAACAGATGAGGAACTCACCGCTCCGAGATAATCTCCTTCCAAAGACCCCTAAAACACGATTCGAAAAACAATGAGAGCCGTAGCTGGATGTCGCGATTTACTTGTAGAGAAGCTAGTCCGAGAAGGATGCGAGAGGCTCTTGTTAACCCGAGAAGTGAGATTCCTAGTGGAAAATGGGCGATGTAGTGGTATGTTGAGTACGGTGTACTAATCGAAATGAATGATTTGTAGATGGTTCGGGATTGAGATGATCTTTCCGAAAGGGATGGAGTGGAGTAGGGGAAGTCGAGGGAAAACGAGGCGTCTGGTCCTTTTTATTCGCGTGATTGTGCAAAGGGATATAGTGGCGATTGGAAGGAGGAATCAAAACTTTTACTGTTTTGAAGACGACGGGTAGGTTGAGTATGTAGGGCGGATGACTCTTTCAAACTACCTGGCTGTTACAACCTGATCTCCCTTTGTCGGTTGGAGGAGGCAAGGTGAAGAGCGACGCGACTGGTGTGATGATCATGAGAGAGAGAGACATGGTGAGGTAGATAAGCGGGTGGCTTGGAGGTGACATCGCTTCTCCTTGGATCTCGTCTTATTTTTTCGCAAGGTATTGATGATCACGCGTTGATCAAAGACGACAATCAACCCCTAAATCCCTCTCCTCCCCTTCCATCTCCATCTCATCGGAACAACAGATTTTCAGGGAGGCCAGACCAAGGAAAACAGCTCCATCTGATCAAAAGATCAAAACAGGTGGCCATTTTGCACGCGTTTCATCTTTTGTTTTTTGAGATCGGTCCGAGACGACGCGCTTTGGCAATTCACATCCTCTTTTGTTTGATCGTCGTATCCGGAAATTGGTGTCACCGGTAGGATAACGAGTCGATCCGTGGCTGGCTTCATTGTTCGTTGATTGTTGCACCGCCTCCTGTACTGATTGCGATGTATCCCCTCCCCGGAGATGAATCCTGGGAATTGAGGGGTATACCTCATAAAGTTTACTCACCCCCATATGACCGATGTGACAAAGGAGCTGGAGAGTCGCATATATGCGTGGTGTTTCACTTGCCTACCACTGCATGCCCCGCTTGGAATCAAGCTAAAGCTAACTCACCCCTTATGACCGCTGTTATTAAAGGAGCTGGACAGTGACATGTATTCACAGCGAGTGTGTCACTTGCTTCTTTGTTTCAAATTGCCCTACTTAAGAGAGTCAGGCTGCCGCCACAGGCTTCTCAAAGGGCAACATACAATTCACTAGTACCATCACTCAGATTACCTTCACTGTCATACCACATAATCCCACAACTATGTCGCCGAACCAACCTTTGAGACACAACATGAGCGAGGAAGCATTGAATGGAATCTTGAGCGAAGGTTGCAGTGAGGGATACAAGGAACACTGGGACAAGCTCAAAGGATATTATTTGGATGGTAGGACCATCTTTGATTTCGATAGCTTTGGGAAAACGCAATTGGCGGATCTTGCCGGTGATATGATTGCGTTTATGAGAACATGCGGGCACCAACGGGATTTTGATTGCAATCAAATCAATGGCTTACTTGTACGAAGAAGATTCGGGAGGCTTGTGTTTACGGGGATAATATCATCCGGAGGGATATGCTGCACGACTGGGGCTACTACAATACCCCTGACCGCACGCATGAAGACATATTCGACTCCATCTTAAATGGACAAGGTGGTCCTAGGCAAGACGGTGGCCTTCTTAGCTTGATGGAGATACCATCCGCTTGTGATTCGCTCAGGGAACATATTTCGAGGTCACACAGCCACTTGGTAGTACCCCATTCCGAGAAGGCTTCCGAGAAGGATTTCAGAATACTTGGAATATACAAGATGGTAGCCAGGCCGGCCGGTCCTGATAAGAGTCCTGGCAACTTTACCGGGGGCGCCAGTGAAGATACAGCTGGGTCATGGCAAGCCACTTTGACCTTCTCCGACAAGTCTCAGATCGGGGAAGAAAAAGACAACAAGAGCATCCCTGGCTTGAGCCAACAACCACCCAAGCTTTCTTGCATTATCGGTTGTGAACAAGGTTTTGAAACGGTTGACATATGTGACTCAGAGGATGATTCAATGTCTGTTGGGGGGTCTGAAAAACTGGGTGGCCCATGGGCAGCTTTGAAGGACAACAGGGAATCTAATGGGAGTTCCAAAGAGACAGGAAGGGATTCAACAATGTCGGGAATTTGAGAAAGACAGTACCTGCTGTAGGGGCGCTTCCAAGAGCTGTACATCAAGTTTACTCAGTACTGTTGAGATTGTATGTCTCAACATCTCAATGTGCAGTGAGGAAGCTTGATTAGCATATGGTCTTCTCATCTTGTTGTCTTGCGCAATGTACCTTTTCTCTCAAGCAGTATGATATCACACCAGTAGTACCTGACCAATAGGCACAGTGGCGAATATCCGAACCCCGTTCGGTGAGGGAATCGGACATGCGATGATGAATGTCCGCGGCGTCAAGTTAAAATAAAAAAAAAGAAAAAGCATCCATCCCCCCATTCCGAATGCGCGATGTCGTGCTTTCGTCGTTCCTGTCAGATCTCTGCGCCGTCTCTCGAATCACCGTCGCTCCATTCCGGATAGAAAAGTGGAGAGTCAGCTTTTTTTCTTAATTTCGCCATAGTATCAGCATCTACAACCTCATCACCGTCGGTCCGATAGTTCTTCGGATTCGCAAGACATATAGCAAGACAGGGAAAAAAAAAAAAAGAGAGAGAGGCAGGCTTCGGTAGCTTTCAACAATCATCGCTCGATCGAAGTTGTACAACACAACTTCAACAACTGCACCTTGAACATCGCAACCATCTGTAGGCCAGGCGTTGAGATCGGATTCCAAGTGAGTGATTCAGCTCGATCGGATCGTATGGGAACCGGTCAATCCTGACGACCTCTCCCTCCGCAGACCAACAGATCTCTCTCTCCAACATGGCGTTCAACACCATCTCCCACCTCTCATCCCTTCTCTCTTCTCAACTCATCCTCTCAACCTCTCTCCCGATCTCATTATCTTCAACAAAATACACCCCTCTCCCACCTCACGTCGATTTCTCAACCCTCATCCGATCGACATCGTCCTCTTCATCGGAATTGACCTCAGTCTACCTCCCATCATCGACCACATCCATCACTTCCCTCATTCCCAACCTCTCGATCCTCGCTAAATCACCTCTGATCGTTCACGTCGGTCTCCCCGCCACTGCCGATCTAGGACCACTTCTTTCGCTTCGATCGTCAGGATGGGTACTACTTAAATCCACATCGATAACAGAGAGTTACGATGCTACTCTCCTCGGATCAAAGTTGGCTTCTCAATCGCAACAAGCCGTCCTCCACGTCTACTGTACGACATCGACCGACCCGTCCTTCAAGCAGCTCTCAGATGAGGATGTCAAGTCTTTCTTCTCGACCCCTCATATCGCTCTCAGTGGCGCGGCAGCACATCACGCCGATACGATCACCAACGGACACGTCGTTCGCGTGGAAGACGTGACGGATGAATCGGTCAAGGCGTTCGCCGAATACGAGGCAGCGGCTCTGGTCACACTCAAGGCTACTAGACGACCTCAACGGCCATACGTCTTCTCCGCGATCGGAGATGGCGAGGTGGGAGTCATCGTCGTGATCTTCGGATTGGGCGAGAGTTTGGTTAAGAAAATCGAGACGGGTGGTAAGAGCGTCGGCGTGTTGGAAATCAACCTGTTAAGGCCATTAGCTCCTGCAAAGTTGTTGAGCATGATTCCAGAGTCAGTCAAAAAAGTCGTGGTCCTCGAACAAGATTACGAGAGACCAACCAAATTCGGTGCTGTCTTTATGGATGTCGTTGGCATCCTTCAGAACAGGCAAGGAACGGAGACGGAGGTTGTCAGTGGTGTGTTGGGAGCCGTGGACGGTAAGATCAACGCTGAGGAGTTCATCAACGCCAAGGCGGGTGACAACTTGGTCATCGGAACCACCGGTTCATCTTCTGGTTCATCGGAGATCCCCCACGTTCCCAAACATGAATCATCATACACCAACATCCTCGAACAGACCTTCTCAACCAGATTATCGATCGTCAACTCTCCATCTCTCGTTCCCACCGAAGGTGAACTCGCTACTCGACCGGAATACGCGTTTGGTAAGGCCACTGCCGAGTTGGCAGAGAGAGATAGGTTGATCGAAGTCGTCAAGGATTTGATCAAGCTCGATGGATCCGATGCTATCGGTAAAGAGGCACATCTCGCCCTCGGCAAGTGGTTGTTGGCAGCTCAAGGAGAGCAAAAGGTGGACAAGTCCAAGGTGGAGAAGATGGCTGCAGATGCCATTAAGTCGTTGGAAGGCGAGAAGAGTGGTTCTTCGAGCGCCGCGAGCAAGCTCATCATCGAGGCTCTCACACTCAAGGCTCATTTCCAACCGGTTTCTCGATGGATCATCGGTTCAGACGCTTGGTCATACGATCTTGGCTCATCTGGTATTCACCACGCCATCGCCTCCGGAAGGGACGTCAACATGCTCATCATCGACACCCTCCCTTACACCACACGTGATGCCAAAAACGTCAACAAACGAAAGAAGGATATCGGTTTGTACGCGATGAACCACGGTGACGTCTACGTTGCGAGTGTGGCTGTCTACGCTTCGTACACCCAGGTACTCCAAGCATTGATAGCCGCGGATGCTTACCCAGGACCCTCGATCGTCCTCGCCTATCTCCCTTACGGAGGAGATGAGGACGCTGGCGCTCTCGATCTCCTCAAGGAGACCAAGTTGGCCGTTGACAGTGCTTACTGGCCGCTCTATCGATGGGACCCGAGTCAGGAGGACACCAACAAGGCGTTCATGCTAGATTCCGTTCGCATCAAGGAGGCCTTGCAATCCTTCCTGGACAAGCAGAACCACCTCTCTCAACTCGTTTCTGCAACCCCGCAGATCGCACGAGAAATCACCTCGAGCTTGGGTCAGGATATCGTCGAGGCTCGAAAGCGGAAGGCCAAGGACGCTTACGAAAAGATGGTCAACTCGTTGGATGGCCCACCTCTTCTCATTCTTTACGCTTCTGATGGGGGTAACGCCGAGAAGGTTGCGAAGAGGTTGGCGAGTCGTGCCAAGACTCGCGGTTTGGCTACTAGGCTCGTCGTCATGGACACTTTCCCTCTATCCGACCTCAAGCTCGAGTCCCATGTCGTCTTCCTCACCTCCACCGCTGGTCAGGGTGAAGCTCCTCAAAACGGTCGTGAGATGTACAAAGCGCTGTCAAAGGCTTCTGCTGGCGAATTCGAAGAGGTCAACTTTTCTGTATTCGGTATGGGTGACAGCCACTACTGGCCGCGTCCCGAGGACGCTCACTATTACAACAAGCCAGCCAAGGACATGGACGCTCGTCTCGAGAAGATCGGTGCCAAGCGTATGGCTGATCTCGGTCTCGGTGATGACCAGGATCCAGATGGTGCGCAGACCGGTTACAAGATCTGGGAGCCACTCCTCTGGAAGGCTCTCGGTGTCGACTCGGTGGAGGTGCTCGAAGCCGAGGCTGAGCCCATCACCAACGAGAACATCAAGATCGCCTCGAACTACCTGCGTGGTACCATCTTGGAAGGTCTCGATGACCAGTCCACCGGTGCCATCGACCCGAGTGATGCGCAATTGACCAAATTCCACGGAACTTACATGCAGGTGGGTGTTTGTGTGACGTGGAAAACATTGTCTATGCTGACTCGATGCCGTCCCCCCTTTAGGACGACCGTGACATTCGTGATGAGCGCAAGGACCAAGGTCTCGAGCCAGCGTACTCCTTCATGATCCGGTGCCGAATGCCCGGTGGTGTTTGCAAGCCCGAGCAATGGCTCGCCATGGACAAGATCTCCGACGAGCACGGCAACAGCACCTTCAAGCTCACCACCCGTCAGACCTTCCAATTCCACGGCATCGTCAAGAAACACCTCAAGCCAGCCATGCAGGCCATCAACAAGTCGTTGCTGGACACCATTGCCGCTTGCGGTGATGTCAACCGTAACGTCCAGTGCTCGGTCAACCCGAACTATTCTTCCCTACACAAGGAGGTCTACGAGTTCTCAAAGGCTGTGTCTGAGCACTTGCTCCCGTCGACCTCGGCATATCACGAGATCTGGCTCGACAAAAAGCTCGTTGCCGGTGACGCTGTCCAGGACTTTGAGCCGCTTTACGGCAAGTACTACCTCCCGCGAAAGTTCAAGATCGCCGTTGCTGTTCCACCAGACAACAGTGTCGACGTCTTCACCAATGATGTCGGGTTCATCGCCATCACGGACGCGGCTGGCAAGCTAGCAGGTTTCAACGTCTCTATCGGTGGTGGTATGGGTGTAACTCATTCAAACAAGAAGACCTACCCGCGTCTCGGAGACGTCATCGGTTTCTGCACAGCCGAGGAGGGTTGCATTGTCGCCGAGAAGATCATGTTGGTTCAACGAGACAATGGCAACCGAGCCGACCGAAAGAACGCTCGACTAAAGTACACCGTCGATCGCATGGGTCTCGAGAACTTTGTCGCCGAGGTCGAGAAGCGACTTGGCCACAAGCTGCAGCCCGCTCGTCCATACGAGTTTACCCACAATATCGACAACTTTGGCTGGATCAAGGGGCACGATGGCAAGTGGCATTTCACCATGTTCATCGAGAACGGTCGTGTCGAGGACAACCAGCATCATCAGTTCAAGTCGGGTCTTCGAGAGATTGCGGCCGTCCACAAGGGTGACTTTAGGCTTACCGCCAACCAGCATTGTATCTTGTCAGATGTCGCAGAGGAGGATCTACCGGAGATGAAGCGGCTGTTGGCCAAGTGGAAGTTGGACAACATCGACCATACTGGTCTGCGTTTGTCTTCATCGGCATGTGTCGCTTTCCCCACCTGGTGAGTGCGTAGTCCGGCCGTTTTTGGCAATTCCTAACGTTTGATGTTTGCGCTTCAGTGGTCTTGCCATGGCTGAATCCGAGCGATACCTACCCGTATTGGTTGACAAGCTCGAGGCTATTTGCGAGGAGGCTGGCTTGCGAAACGACTCGATTGTCATGCGTATGACCGGTTGTCCGAACGTGAGTGGCGTGGCGTGGCGTGGCGATACGTCCAGCCAACTGACGAAGCGATTCGCTACCTCCCAACAGGGTTGTGCACGACCTTGGGCTGCCGAGGTCGCCTTCGTCGGCAAGGCGCCTGGCACATACCTCATGATGCTGGGAGGTGGCTACTATGGCCAGCGTCTTAACAAGCCTTTCAAAGAGAGCGTCACAGAACCCGAGATTCTTGCTATCATGAAGCCAATGATAAAGCGATGGGCTTTGGAGAGGAATGAGGGCGAGCACTTTGGTGACTGGACGATCAGGGCTGGCTATGTCAAGCCAACGGTATCCGGAAAGACCTTCTACGACGACAGTGTATTGGCATAATTAAAAAGGAAGGAAGGAAGGAATACACCAACGGTGTCACTTGTATTAAAAGCAGCATATGCCTCATGACGAGTCTCGGGAAGTTTTCTCTAATTCTCCCCAACCATCTTGACAGGGGCACGCGCGGTGGTCTGGCTGCCAATCTTGGGAGGCAACACCAGGGTAGTCGTGTTCCGCTTCCAAAAGTCCACAAGGAGGGCTGCTACTTTCTCCGGTTTGTCCTAGAGTCATTGGAAGGAAGGGGGGGGGGGTCAGCATGCGGTGCTATTAATCACATGCAGAATACTCACCTCGTGCAAGTAATGACCAACGTCCGCCAGCACCTCCAATTGGAATTTGCCTTGCCTGAAGGTTGGAATGGGAATCAGTGATGACTACACCAGGTGTAGCTTGATCACTCTCACATCTGTCCAACCATAAGCTCTTTATCGAGCCTCTCCTGACCAGCCAAGACGAGTAACCGAGCCGATTTGGCTTGCAAGAAATGGGATGATAAGTGGAGGTACCATTCTGGACGTTTGTCGTCGTCGCGTGAGCGTAGAGGTCATATCGTAGACGGATTTCGATGACCCACCTTCCCAATACGGGCTTGTCCCTAGCAGATCCGTCCTCCATACGACATTTTTTCCGTTCGCTGATGCTGGCAGAACAAGAGCAGGCACGGAGATCCTAGCTGATGTAGAATTGCGAATGGCTCCCGATTCGACGCTGTTGTTTTGGATGCGATTTAGGGAGTGCAGATGGAAGCACCTCGAGGTCGACATCACTCACTGCCACTGAATAGCTTCACTCAGGCTTCCAAAACTGGTTGGACGTTGTCCGAGGATTGTCTTCATGAGAGGTAGGGATTCCACCGCCGTACCTGCGACATCCCCCCGGTTATATTCACAATCGATGACTAGGTTCCCGAGCAGCCTCACCTTCGACGACATCCAAGACAACGACCCCGACCACTTTATATCCTCGCTGTTGCAAGATTGGAGCAGATGATATGATCGGCGAGGCACCCATAGAGTGCCCGAGGAGCTGAGAGAGACAAGTCAGATGGGCTCTCCCGTCGATGGCAGGATAGCTTACAATCAAATCCGGGCACTCTGCGGGTTCAGGGAAAATGTGAGTGATCAGAGCGATAAAGTCCTTTTGGAGGTTGTCAAAGGATAGTTCGAGTTCCGATGCTGGAGCTGCAGTGGTAGTTTTACCTGTGTGTAGGGCAGTGAGTTTTGGGTACGATGACATTGTATGCTTGGTTGCTCACCATGACCTCTAGAATCAAACGCCAGAACACCCAATCCACCCTGACTGGCCTCGGTTACTTCTTTGGCCAACGGTGCAAACGTCGTAGCAGCAGACCCTGCTCCATGATGACACACAAGCAGTGCTGCCCTAGGTTTCATCTTCCCTGGCATTGATTCTATGAAAGATGGATCACATGGCGTGTAGTAGACTCGGAAATCGCATGGTGAAGCGGTTGGCGCGACTTGCAAAGCCTGGGAGAAGTAGGACGAAGCGGAGATTGGTGTGAAGTTTTGATTAGATCGTGTGCGATTACGATTGGTTCTGGAGGGTAGCGGAAGGGGAAAGGGTGAGCGTCTCAGCTGAGGGCTGACGCGGATTGATGTGACATGAGACCCACCCAGCCGAGGAGTCAGGGAGTCGACCCAACGCATCTTGTTCGTCCTCCAATTCTTCCAGCTCTTCCTCATCCATTGCCCATGGCGCCTTGGAAGGAGGTGGCATGTTAGGCAGACGATTCAAAATCGACTTGCGGAATTCGTCTGACATGGGCGTGTTGATTATGGGGAGGTGGAGGAGGACATCCAAAGCTGGGTCTGAGTGGAAGACTTGCGCCGAGTTCTCAGATCCCGGGGCTCCGCGTTTGAACAACGCCAGCAGGTCATTCCATTTACAAACATCAAACGACGAAGAACACCGGTCAGGTGGGAGCTATGTACATCATCGCACTTAGCGCAGGAATCAACCAGTTGGATACGTCCAATCGGTGCTGGGGAAGTGAAGCGCTGGTGGATGCTGTGGTTGAGCTATTAGTAATCGCAACGGCCTGGATTTGCATTGTCTTGGGTTTCTGGCGATCGTTCACGTCTACGACACGGGATAGAGTCAGCTACGGGTGTTTGTCATCACATTGACCTCTCCCATTCACCACTCCATGTCGCATCACTACTCGAGCATTTGCCCAACGTGCTCGCCAGCGTCTTCTGTCCGGTTGTCCCATCCATCTGCGGCAAAGCCCAATGAGCGGCCTTGTACATCTGGTAAGAACAGTTGTTGCAAGGAGCTTGGTTGAACGTTGTCGCTTGGTCACCTGTGCCAGCGTTTCCAGCAAGTAGGTTGAAGACCCAGTTGGCAGTGCTGAAGACGCTGTTGGAGGTGAGGAGGCTAGGTAGGCATTGGATCGAGGTCGAGGTTCTGAGCAGGCGCGTTGAAAGCGTCAGTCGAGAAGCGGTGGAGGAACAAGGTGGACAACTCACCCAACCACACTGCATGCCAACGTCATGTATGTCGAATAGATCAAATCGTAGTCCGAGAGCGCATGTTTCAATCCCACGATCAAGGGGTTGGAAGCGTCTGCCTGATTACAATTCTCCTGAAAGAGGGTATTCCAACCGCTGATATCGGTCCTCGAGCATTTCAAGGGAGAGCTACCGGTATTACAGGCTCCCTTCAACCACGTCTGCACGTCAGCTTGGGAAAAGGAAGAGCCGTCAGAAGTGAAGAGGTTGACGAGATCAGGAAGGTTGACTCAGGAGCTCATAGTGCGGTTGAGCGTGCCCGTGAGAGCCTGCCAACTGGGGTTACAGAGTGTCGGAACAACTTTAAAAGGATGAGGATGTCAAGTGGAGCGACTTACCATTCCTGTTCCTTCAAGCCAGCGTAGTTCATCTGTTGCATGAAGTGAACGGCATCTGGAGAGTCCGTGTTGGTCGCTCTGGCAACCAGCTCAAGACGAGATGCATGTATCCCTTCAGCTGCCACTGCGACGGCGGAGAAGATCGTGAGTAGTCGCATGTTTTGTTGAAGGTCTCAATGGAAAGAGGGTGAAATGGACAAGAAGGCAAAGCGGATCAGTAAGGGCCGATGTTGCTGAAACAGAGAGTAAACTCGATGCCTGTGCGCGAAAGCATCCTTATATAGCTGGCCCAGCGGTGTTGTCTTCTCCGCAGGGGTCGACGCCATGGTCGAGTCTCAATACATGTCATGAAAGGATGCTAGGCGGGGGGTGAGGGGTTAGGATAACCTGTTGCAGACGTGTCATCTCGCTGAAACGGCGCCTGGAACGTTTGAGGAGACTATTGAGACTATACGGTGGCATCGGTGTTTCCGAGTGCTAGTGTAGCTACGAGTGTGCTTGCTACCTTGCTACACTTGTCAAGGTCGTGGTCCACCGCCAAATAC
The DNA here is from genome assembly GCA_017654825.1 of Cryptococcus sp. T15_22C. Classification (NCBI taxonomy): domain Eukaryota; kingdom Fungi; phylum Basidiomycota; class Tremellomycetes; order Tremellales; family Cryptococcaceae; genus Cryptococcus; species Cryptococcus sp. T15_22C. The sequence continues at coordinate 10,927 of JADPYA010000222.1, read as the reverse complement.
TGCTAGGAGTCGGACCACCACCGACATTGGTCAGTCACCGCAGTCACGTGACATCGTCCCCCCGGGGGGGTTGTCACCATCTGTGTGACGAGAACGAGCAACCATGCAAAAGTCGATGGCGAGGATGATATCGACCCTCTTCAACTCATAACTTGCAGCTCAGCGTCACCCAGATCATTTTTCTTTGAGTACGAGCGGATTCAGGTACAAGGTGAAGCGGTCGGAGATCCGCGTGGTCACGCGAGTGACAACCTCTCAGCTTGATAACACCACCAACGCCATCCACCCACCATGTCTCAAACGTTTCCCACCCACCATCTCCATCTCGCGCCATCTCGACCATTCCGTCCTGCTGGGATTGATATCCCACTCGAGCTCCTCGGTAGATCCGGAAGTCATCTCGGACTCAAGGTCATCAAGCATGATGGGTTGGTGAGCAAGGTGTCAAAGGAGAATTTGGTGCAGTTCCCAAGAGGGAGGAAGGGTGGCTGCGGGGAAATAGCTAAACCGAGTGGTTTGAATACCCTTGGGTGAGTTCGGAGACTTCCTTTCGAGCGGTGGAGAGGCTGAAGATTCCCTTCCCTCAGTGGTTGTCAACGAACCTTGACGGAACCAGCGAACGTCGTTCTACCAACTCTCCAGAATATCATCAAGACTCCGTTTTCAACCATCACCACATCCCTCAGTGCTCTCAATCTCCCGATCCCCCATCTTCGTGCTCCTACCGCGCACGCACTCAATCCAACAGCTCGCCCACGACGACACTCCATCACTGGCTCGATGATACCAGATCGAGCGACGTTGGACGCGTTGAAGAGGTCATTGAAGAGCGTGGCTGTGATTGGACCTCCCAACTTTCGAAGTGAGCAGCTGTTGGGAGGTAGGAACGGTGCGTCGTTGAAAAAGATCAAGAGGAAACCGGTGCCGAGGATGTCGTTCAGAGGGGACGAGGATGAAAAGCAAGTGGATACGATGTTGTCTAGTCCGATTCAGCTGAAGAGTTTAAAGGAGAAAAGGTTGAAGGACAGGTTGTTACCAATCGATACGACGTTGGCCAACTCGATGGCAATGCATTCGCAGACGGTTATCGCTGGTTCTTTGTTCCGTGGCATGAAGACGCCGGAGCTGGAGGTCGATTTGGATCCTCTCACCGGTGCTGGTGGTGTGTCTTTGATGACACCGAGAGTACGAGCTGTGGACACGACCGAAGATGACCGTGGTGGAACGGTGGAACAAGATGAGAAGGTGGCAAAGTTTCGACATCCATTGTGGGGAAAGATCTTTCGAAAGGATGAACCGACAAAGACCAAACACTCGAGGGATAACCCTTCCCTTCCGACGCCTACATTGGACCTCTGGTCACTTCCATCCACTCCATCGCCTAGCGCTCTCTCCATGCATAGAATGTCGTGGATTCCAGTAATCGAACCAAAGGAGAAGGCGAATGGAATGAGAACGTCGACGGGGTTGTATCGCGTGAACTTGATAGATGGGGAGATGGAGGGTGGGGAGGACATCCTCAAAGTCGGTGAGAATGGTAGCGATGAAAGGGTTCACTCTTGGCGACCTGTCTTGCCACCGCTCGATCTTGGAGAGCACGTTACTCGTAGCACATCGACATCATCAGAGGAAACGTTTCGAGGACGAGGGTATGGGGAGCTTTCGGTTGTAAGGGATCGCGAAGTCGAGGTCATGGAGAGCGCGTCACCTGACACTCGAGAACGAGGTGGAAAGTCTCGTTCCGGATATTGGGATCTTTCGATCGATTTTGGAACAGCTACGGACGTTTTTGGAAACTGGTTGTCTGGTACGACGTTGGCGTTGGGAGTGCCTATCGAGGAGACCGAGATACATGGAGGCGGCGGCGGCGGCGGCCGCGGGGTCGCGGGAGTGGTCAGAAAGGCAAGCCAGGCTGCAAGACGACTGTCAAGAGGGCTATTGCCTCGAACGCCGACGCCACTGCGACCGGGAACACCATACGATCCAGACACCTCGCCAGCGGCACAACACTTTCTGACTCTCCAGAAGCTAGCCGGGACGTGGGATCGTGTTGTTGATACGTTGGAGCAGCAGACGAGCAGGTCATTCGACAAGGATGGTCCAGGCGGTCAAGGCGGTCACTATCTTCTCCGTCGAGAGAATAGTGGGCTTAGCATTGCTCCTCATCTTGAGAGGGATCTGGCGGCATTGGGGTTGCAACGAGCTGCGTCAGGGCAGGCACGAGAGGGACATCAATCGGCATCTCGTTCGGATAGCGTAGCGAGTGAGAAAGGGTATGCGCAGGATATCGCAAAGTGGAGCGCGTTCGGGGTGAGGAGTAGCGAGAGTGAGGCGACGTCGATGAGATTGAGCGAGATCGAGGGGGTGAGTTTGTATGTTGCCGAAGAGGGGCGACGATCAAGGCGCACTGACACGATTCTTTCGCTCCAGATCACCACCTTTGAAGGCAACCACCCGCTGTTCCCGCCCCTTCCGACCATCTCACAATACAGCCCTCCCTTCCAATTCCACTTCCCCTCTCCGCCAGCTAGCGATCGCCACTTTTCTCAAAACTCCCAATTCAACACCCTCGAGACGGAACTCGACTACTTTCGAGGTGGGTTGTCGTCCATGCCGACATTCAATGTCATCCACGAGCAAACGGAGCCGAATACCTCGCTGGACTCGTCGGGATCTTTGGAGACCACACCTCGGGAGACGAGCTGCCGCCCCATATCACCAGAAACTCTTTCTCAGCGTATCAGCAGCCGGAACACCTCGAAGACGTCGACCGATCTCTCGTTCAAACCGCGTCGTGGCAGGAACACGTTTGGAATGCTTCCACATCGTCAACTTGAGCCATTTGAGGACGCTCAGACGGTGGAAGCAAGTCGTTGTAGAAGTAGTACATCTCGAAGCAGTGGTGGTACCATTTACCCCTACGATCGTGGTCACATCTTTGCTGGGAGACGTACGGATGGACCATTGGATCCTCCTCCTGCCATCTTCTCTCCTTCCGATCCCGATTTCACTCTCACGCACATCAGTCTCATCCCACTTCCTCCGAGTTTCCGAGGTGAATCTCCATGGCGCACGCCCCAGTCCTCGCTACGTGCCCCTCGCTTGCCGAGGACGAGATCGTTCGCTACTTCATCCATCAGGACGACAGAGACGGCGACGGCGACAGATGTTGAAGAGAGGATTGCTGCCGCAGGATTGGGGTTTACATATGAGGATATGATGACGGGGAGTACGACGGAGTTTCTGGGTCTACAGAGGGTGAAGGAGAGAGGGGGAGGGAGAGGGAGAGATAGGCAGCGTGTGGGTGGTAATGGTGGGGTTTTGACGAGGAGATGGACGTGTGGGTGTTGTTGATGGGACGAGGGTGCGTGAAGACGCCTCTCCTGACAATGTGATTTTATCCATATCACTCGTAGATCCTGCCAATTAGAAAAAGTGTCTCCTGGAATTGCAGGGTGTGGCCCCTTTCAGTATATATATCCCTTTGTTCTCGTAACGAGGTGGTTGGCAGGTGCAGCTTGCTAGCGAGGGCGAGCATTTTTTTTTTTTTCGCATCAATCAAATGAGTCACACTGCATACTTTGTCGTCCCTTCAACTTTAGGGACCTGCATGTTCTCTTTCCTATCTCGCCTGACGCAGTCCATCTGTTCAATATCCAAGTCACTCTCTCCACCGCCATCACCGCCCCCACAACCCTCTCAAGGTGATGAGAGCGATGTCCTCTCTGTCTTTCTCACTGGTCCAAAGTCTGCCTCCGGCTGCAAGGTCGACTTCCCACAGAAAACGAAGAAGGAGCGGCCGAGAGGGCAGGCGGACCCGTTGAGGATTACAGGAGTTGAGAAAGGGACTAGTATGGTTGAGATTGAGAGGATCTGTAGGAGGTTTGGAAGGGTCTCATTGTGAGTTAACGTCGGGGTGTAAAAGTCATCGGTTTCTCACGTTTGAACGGGGGAGAAGAATCGATATGGCATGTGATGGGGTCATGGATGATGAAGAAGAGGAAAGGAAGACGATGTCTGTGAGAGTTTACTTTGCATATCGTGAAGATGGTGAGTGTTGTCGGGGAGGAGACTAGTGCGGGAGACGAGACTGAATGAGACGGCGGGGTGGTTGCTGGTGGCGAACAGCTGTCAATGCGCTGAATGGGATGAGATGGCAGTTTCGGGAGGAGAAGAAGGGTAGGAGGGTGCAATGGGATACCTGGTGGTATGGATGACAGGATGCAAGATCGGTACATGTAGGGGAATACATAGGGGAATACATTGTAGATAGATGGACAAGGACGTTGTACGTGGTGGGCGCCAGGGCCAGGGGTTCATTCGCCACTTGGTTGGGCATCTAACATAAAATTAAAAAAAATGGCCACTCTCCCGCCCCCGCCACCCCTTTCTCACGCTGTCCCCGCCTCTGTTTCAACTTTTCCAATTCTTTCAAATCCCCGAATTCTTTCTCCTCGTCCCTTTACATAGAAAACCCCACGTTATCGATATCTCCTCTTTTGCTATCCATAACCACAAAAAAAACAAGGAAAACCCACCCCATCAGTAACTCAATACTCTCATCGGAGTAGTTTAGTAGTACATAGGAACTTTGGAAAGAGCAATCATCAGCCCCGCTTGCACTACCTTCGTTCTTATCTCCCTTCGAAAAAAAAGAATAAAAAAGGAAAAACCCACCAAACTCGACTTTCACATATCTCCTGTGAAGCCGACATCTATTGAAAATACTTTAAAAGGTATCTTTGATAGCTAAACCGATAAACAAACGTCTCACGCTTGTGAAGAAAAGTTTTCTACGGTGAGCTGTGAACGATACCCACTGGGCCTTTCCCTTTGTCGCTGATTCCCAAAATTTCTCTATGGTCCCTTCTGTGTAGTCAAAACAACCCAACACCCCTCCCCCACCTACTCCAACATGTCTGCTGAAGAATCCAAGGTCGACGTCAAGGTCGAGGCTGGTGCCGCTCCGGCTACGTGAGCATCTTCCCACCTCTTGACCGTTTTCACCCAGTATATCTGACGCTCATACATATTACTACAGCGCCCAGGAGTCACCAGTGCCTGCGTCTGCTGCTACCACCTCAGAGACTCCCTCTGCCGCTGCTGCCGCCGCCGCTGCCGCTGCCGCTCCTGCCTCCGCTTCCCTCTACGTTGGCGAGCTTGACCCCAGCGTCACCGAGGCCATGTTGTTCGAGATCTTCCACATGATTGGTCCGGTTGCTTCGTGAGTGCTTCCCGGTGGTCGTATAGACAGTTTCGTGGTTACTCATGTCATCATTGGTTGGGCTTGCTTTTTTCTTGTTTTTCCTTTTTTTTTTTTTGGCCTCCAGCATCCGAGTTTGCCGTGATGCCGTCACCCGTCGATCCCTCGGTTACGCCTACGTCAACTACCTCAACGCGGCTGACGGTGAACGTGCTCTCGACTCGTTGAACTACTCTTTGATCAAGGGACGTGCATGCCGTATCATGTGGAGTCAGAGGGACCCGGCTTTGAGGAAGAGCTCTCAGGGTAACATCTTCATCAAGAACCTCGACGAGTCTATTGATAACAAGGTGGGTGTGCGGTGATGGTGGCGAATATCACGACGTCGACTCACGGACTCTTTCCTTCTTTTCCCTTCCTACAGGCCCTTCACGACACCTTTGCCGCCTTCGGTAACGTCCTCTCCTGCAAGGTCGCCGTCGATGAGCATGGCAACTCTCGAGGTTACGGTTTCGTTCACTACGAGACTGGTGAAGCCGCTGATGCTGCCATCAAGGCCGTCAACGGTATGTTGTTGAACGACAAGAAGGTGTTTGTCGGTCATCACATCTCCAAGAAGGAGAGGATGAGCAAGTTTGAGGAAATGAAGGCTCAGTACACCAACATTTACGTCAAGAATGTTGATACTGGTGAGTCCGACCGGCGCGTAGGGACGAAACGTGCGCGCTAAACCCCTTCTTCTCCCACAGAGGTCACCCAGGAGGAATTCGAAAAGTTGTTCGGCAAGTTCGGTCCTTACATCTCCTGCGCTCTCGCCAAGGACGAAGCTGGTGCCTCCAAGGGTTTCGGTTTCGTGAATTACGAGGATCACGAGGATGCCAAGAAGGCCGTGGAAGAGTTGCACGACACCGAGCTCAACGGCAAGAAGTTGTTCGTCGCACGCGCTCAGAAGAGGTCTGAGCGTGATGAAGAGTTGAGGAGGAGTCACGAGGCTAGCAGGATCGAGCAGGAGAGCAAGACTCAGGGCGTCAACTTGTACATCAAGAACATTGATGGTGAGTGCGGCGTGAGGGCTGCGCGAGTTCAATCCGCTGACTGGAAGGCCCCCCACTCAGACGAGTGGGATGATGAGAGGCTCCGTGCCGAGTTCGATGCGTTTGGTACCATCACCAGCTGCAAGATCATGCGTGACGAGAAGACCGTTGCTTCCAAGGTGGGTTCGAGGGACGTGTTTGATACCCTCACCTGCCACCGCGCTAACGCTCCGCTTCCAGGGCTTCGGTTTCGTCTGCTACACCTCCCCCGACGAGGCCACCAAGGCTGTCGCCGAGATGAACGGCAAGATGATCGGCACCAAACCCCTCTACGTCGCCATCGCTCAACGCAAGGAAACCCGTCGTCAAGCTCTCGAGAACCAGATCGCCGCAAGGAACGCTCACAGGATGCAAATGGCCGCCGCCGCTGGTATGGGTGGACCTGCGGCTTACATGTCCCAACAGCCAATGTACTACCCACCTCCTCCAGGTGCCTACCCAGGTGGTCGTGGTGGACCGATGATGGGTTACCCAGCTGCTGGTATGATGCCAGGTCGACCTCAATATGGTCGTCAGCCGATAGGCCCAATGGCTGGTATGATGCCATACGGCATGCCAGCTGGCGGTCCATACGCAGGTGCCATGGGCCCAGCTTACCGAGGTGCTGGTCAGCCTCCTCAGGTTGCTGGTGTTCGACCAGGTGCCGTCCCCCGTGCTGGTGGACCCAACGGTATGCCACCAATGGCTGCTCGAACCAACGGTCCAGCAGCTCCTATCGCCGCTGGTCGTGCTCCAGGATACCCTGCCGGCGCTCCTCAACCCGCAGCCGCCGCCGGTGGTGCTCCCCCCAAGTTGACCGCAGCCACTTTGGCTCGTGCCCGACCCGAGGAGGAGAAGCAGATGTTGGGTGAGGCTTTGTACCCGTTGATTCACGAGTGAGTGGTGTCGCTGTCGTGGTCGTCGTCCGCGCCCACAACTGACTCTCCACCACAGAACCCAACCCGAGCTTGCCGGCAAGATCACCGGTATGCTTCTCGAGATGCCAACTCCGGAACTTCTCCACCTTCTCGAGGACGGCGACGCTCTCAAGTCCAAGGTCGACGAGGCTCTTACCGTGCTCAAGGAGTGGGACGGTAGGGACGAGGCCGCCGCCAACGCCGCTCAGGCTTAAGGCGTGACCGTCAGCCGACCTTTCCCCACGGGTGTCATTGCGATATCTTTCAAGCTATCATACCCCTTCTCTTCACCTCTATCTTTTCACCTCTATCTTTCCACCTTCTAATTACGAATGTACAGGGCGGGGCTGCTCTTTTCTCTTCCTATTTATTCATATCCTCCGTTGATTGTTTTGCACGAGGTCGCGGAGACGAGGTCGTATCCAAGCCATCGAATCCCATTTGACGCGGCGTGTAGGGTCGGCGTTCCAGCTCCGGGTTAAGGCGTAGAACGCGAGGTAGGCTGATGTAGGTAGGTCAGTTGACGCCCGCGTAGGGTAAGACCACCTCCCACTCACCGCTCGCAAATGTCAAAAAGTAGACGTACACCGTGACGTCGGGGGTTTCGAGGCATCCGTTTTTGGATTGTAGTGGCGCGGCGATATTGATCCTGCGAGTGGCCACGGTCTGAGAGGTCGGTCGGTCATCTTCGAAGCCTCCCACTCACATCCGTATCATCCCAAACCTCCCGCACAACCTCTCAACATCCTCCAACGACGTCTCACCTTCCCAGCCAGTGAGCACCAGGGCTGGAGGAGTTCCACGAGGCTTGTATCGATTGGTCATCGTTTGGTGGAGAGCAGAGTGCATCGTTCGCGGTAAGCGGGGCGAGGAGGACGGTGGCGTGGTTGTTCAGTTGCATTCACCACCAGACGAGGTACGTGTTGGGATAGGGAACATGCTTACCGTGTCAATGGCGGCCGTTGGCGATAGCGAGTGGGAAGCTGGGCTTGTAAACGCGTGTTTCATCCACCCCCGAAAGCCGATGGCGAAGGAGATATCGGGAAGGACATTCCTACTAGTGGAATGCTCCGAGCTCCTTTTTGATGCATTAGAGCGGCGCTTGAAAGAGCGGGAATGTGCTATGGTCTGTCGTATCCATCGAATAGGAGTAGGTCTCAGTGCCGATGGCGAACTCTCTGTGGCGGCCATGCAAAAGGTACCGGCGAGTGCTTGCCAACTTCAGAGGTCGGTCAACGGCATACGTTGTGGGGGCCGGCTGATGCACTCGTAGTACATTCCAAGGACATGTTCGTGATGGTGGCAGATAGTCCCAGCGCTGAGGTGATCCACCGACATGTATGCGGCGGTTGTTATGGCACCCTATCGCCGTGTGCCAGTTGGCAGGGATCGGCAGCTCTGCCCAAGGTGTGCAGATATCCCTGCAAAGCCCCAAAACTTCACGAAGGTACCAGGAGACTAATCTGTGCAAAGGCGAATACGGTGATGGCCAGCACTTTTCACCAGCAATCCAGGGCCGGTTTGATAAGGCGCAGAGTAGACTGAATGGAGGAACACGCGTGCTGCGTCAGACGAGGACAAAGTCGGCATTATAACCATCAGGGTCATAAGAGGGATGATCCAACTGTGGGACATGGAGGAGGCCACGGTCATAGGTGGTATCCAGGGGCGTGTCAGTTGTAGTCTACGGTGCCACAATACTCAATGTGGTCGAGGTCTAACCATCGAGGTGAGGAAAGGGCGATGGCTAGGGCAAGAAATGTGCCAAGTCTAGACGTTCGATTCGGTGTCAAGAATAGACAGCTTTCCGCTATGAATCGTAACATGTAGCGAGCCTCGTCAGTAGATACTCAAGCGACATCATGAATCACACTTCGAAGGGAGGGCTCTACAGCACCGGAAGTCAGTCCAGGATGCCCTTTACGCGCCATAGCATTCAACCTTGCAAGTGACTTCAGTGGTGACAGGCACGGAACTTGCCCAAGTTCAAGTATTGATGGTACCGTCACAAATATCGAATTTGCTCAAGGTATTGTAAATCCAACAATGGCCACTGATGTAGTTGTAGTTAAGCACATAAACGCCCATGAGAGCTGGCCTCGAATTGAATCGTATACAGGCGGGTTGCTTGTTGACGATCTGCTAGATTGGCAATGGATATTTCTGGTTCTGAGGTTAATGCCGGTACCGACAACGGTCAAAGCGTTGTGGAAGGTTCCCGTGGTCCATTGATTGGCGGGCATGCAGATACTGCAACGACGGTCAATTTGCCCCTTTGTTTGGGCGGCGAGGATGTAGTAGCACTCGCGGTTGTCGTGGTGATGTGTCGGAGAAAAGATACTTCCTTCGTGCAGGAAAGGAACACAGCCCCGCAGGGGGTGTATTATGAACATCCCTCACGTTTGGCTTGGACCTCTCCTAGGATATTCGTAACCAGCTCTATGCAGTCAAGACCTGGATGTGTGTGTCACGGGTGTTACTATACCAGCAGAGTCTGCTGGCGGGGGCGCACGGACTTGACATTTCTGACTTCTGGTAAGCGTTGCGCCGACTATCTATCTACCTTTGTGCTGAAAATGAGATAGATATACGGTCTTTGGCTACAAGCCAGCCTTGTTAGTAGATAGTCAAGCAACGTTATAACAGCACACCTTGTGCTATCTGTCCAGTTATGCTCTTTACCATCATAGTGTTTGTCGGACCCAACCGTCCATGACTTCAGAGAGCCGCATTACTTTCAAGTCCTTAGATCGCCCACCCAGACCACTATAGTGCCCCCCGAGCTTCTGAGGTATCTCGATAGCACCATCTGTTAAATTGCAACCTACCAGGATGAAGCGGTGACCACGCGTAACAGCGGAGGGGGACGGGGGGGGAGGAGGGGAGGGGAAGGAAGGAGCCGGGAGAACAATGCAGGTATGCTGGAAGAGTGGCAAGCTGCAACGATCTAACAACAATCGCTACGTCCGGGATAGACGAGTTTCCTGACTCTCTACCCTATAACAATCAATCTAACTGGAAGAGCAAATCGGAAGTGCCCAATAGTGGTTGGAACTTGGATCCAACGTGCTTGGAAATGTGTCTATGTCGAATGCCTAAGGCTAGGGTTGGTTGTGTAATGCAGTGGTGGGTAAGAGTGGTGCATACAATTGATAATACTGCTCAAGAAAAGGAGAGCAATATAGAAAGGGGTACATATGTGGGCTCCTTAAGTACCCAAATGACTAGAGAGAAACACTACTTGCCCTGCGGGCCGAGTAGAGCTACGGGCTGGTCCTATTGCACCACCAGGGACACAAGGATAGCAACCTGCCTTGTTTCATTGAACCCTGAGGGGTTGAAACAAGGTATGGGAGGTGCTAGCGTGCTGTTGTATGGATAGGACCACAGCCTGCGCTGGGGGCCGGTATGCAGCTGGTGTTGCTACGTTCAATGGCAGAAGTTGTCACTTGTGGTGGCCACAAAGTCTAGATAACAAACCTCCTGCAGCTGCGAGAGGTCCTAGCAATGTTGTCCATTTTGAGTTATGGGAAGACAATGATAGTGGGATGGGTGGTGTAATGACGTGTTTGTACGGTGACTGTTGAAAGTCACGTGGTCCAGCTCAAACCTACTTCGTTTCAGAACAATAGAACTTGATAAGGTATAATCGTGAACCAAACTTTCTTCATTATACTCTCTAGACAATGGTAGCTTGGTGGTGGTGGCTGAACCATGTCTGAGAGACATGCTTG